>JABSTQ010009542.1:0-272215 GCA_013358835.2 Ixodes persulcatus | reverse complement strand
GGTTTTGCTGTGCATTTGTCTCGCCATTTGGCTGAGGACGATTTTCGCGTTTTGTCATGCCCACATTTGCTGGAGACGTGAGCTCGGAGCGTAGGCAACTGTCCCCCTTGCACGAGAACTGGCGTAGCCGTGCGCGTTCCAAAGAAAGCTCGTGCAGAGAAAAACAAGCAAAGGACCAGGGATGTCAAATTCTGGATCTAGAAAAAGACCACACTGTATCGAAGCGCCACCACACACGATTTAACGCATTGATGTACAGGTCTGGAAGTAGATCCCACCGCCATCTGTTGGTTCAGAATCACACTAACCAAGGGTGGGGTTGCACCTTCGGAGCGCTCCAAGCATAGCGCTGACCTCGCGCTAAGCGCGTGCTGACGGGAGCGTTCACCTGCTTTGTATCGCACCGTCAAAACTGTTGCTCATGGCAGACGACAAGTAGCGGACGGCACGTGAGAAGCGCTACATTAGCGCTTCGCTGCATGTGTGAACCGGCCTTTACTTTCTTTGTCATCTTTTTTATTTCTTTCTCATCTTTTTTAAAACACATCAACATAAGAAGACAAAGAAATATAAAGAAGAAGAATCCAGCATGTAGGACACTGTCATGTGCCATCTGAAAAATTTTTTAACATAAAGTGTACATTATATTCCATTAGAAAAACCAAATGAAAAAAAGGAAAGTAAATAGTATTTATTTTATTTCTTTTGAGGGCAACACGTTTCTGCAAAAATCCGGAATTTGCATTGGGTGTAGTGTTGCTCCCATATTAAGTGACATCTACCTGGCAGGTTGTGATTGTGCTATTGCAGAAAGGTTAGATGATCGGTTTTTGAAAGTCTTCAGGTATGTTGATGATTACCTGGTTGTGTTTGAGCCTAAGCAGGGCTCAAGAAGTGCTGACTTGATCTCAGAGTTATTCGACACATTTCGGGAGTGCACTGGAGGCCTGCGGTTTACGAATGAGGTTCAAAAAAAAAAAAAGCTTTGCAATTTTCGGACCTAAACATTCGTCTTGAAACGAGTCACCTGTGCTGGGCTTATGAGCCTGGAACAAAAAAGTCCCTCCTTAGCTATGAATCTACCCACTCAAAAGTTGTAAAAAGAGCTATTGCAAAATCATGTGAGAGCTTCTTTATTGAAATATGCATGTGTTCACAGAAGTTTCAACAGCTTTCTGGCTCAAGTCGATAGGTTAACAAAAGCGGGTTTCCCGAAACTTGTCATAGTGGGGGTAGCGGAGTCACTTTTAAAATTATTCAGGAATTCCCTTAACATACTTGACAATCTTAGACGAAAACCTGCTTCTCGTCCGGTGGTAATACCATATTTGCACAGTTTTTCCCGCAGGATCAGAAAAGTGGCCGTTAAATACGAAGTTACCATAGTCTTTTCAGCACCTTCCCAAGTTATCTCGTTTGTGTGCGTCCAATATGAGAGAGCAGGACTTCAACGTGTAGGGTGTGGGATAAACCATCGCATCAAATATGTAGCTTGTGCTGTGGGGGTCGTTTTATAAAATACCCTTTTCATGTGGTAAAGTGTATATTGGGCAGACGGGCAGATGTATTAATCTTAGAGCTCGGGAGCATTCCCTGTCTTGGAGGTCTCCACCTTCGGGTCACCTATTGGCGACGTGCGCGATCAAAAGCGTCGCTGTGGTCGGCCTTCCACGATTGGCCGAATGGTGACTGTGACGTCAGCAAAGGTTTTCTCATCGACACAAAAGAGAGTAATGTAAGAGCTTCAATTTTGACGGTACTGGCAGTGTTGGTTTCAGAGCGCAGTGATCTCGAGCTTCCACCATGCTAATTATGAACACCGTCGAACTTGTTGTTCGTAAGGTAATGACGTCGCTAGAGGAAACCATAGGAGGGCGCCACCAAAACATATCGCCGCTAATAGCCATTCATTGCGATAGTTGTGGTTGTTCCCCTCGGTTAGGTGACATTGAAATTTTGGCTAAAGATTCACAAAAAAATGGCAAGGGAAATTCATGAAGCGTTTTACATTCGACAACACGGTCCCGATCTATGCGTAAGTTCGGAGTCAGTGACGTTATCCAGTGAAGAGTTCGAGTATCTTCGGAGTTTGGGCACGTTTGTTTAGTACTTTCGGCTCCCATGGGAGCGATCCTATAGCTACAGGCGCGTGCCTACATGCAGCCAGAAAAGAGCGCCGACAAACCAAGATGCCGCGTGCGAGACAGGTACGCACCAACGGTATTAGATTAGCTCAGTTACGGAACTGCTCATAGACGCTGCATGCACGAACAGTACCCCCCCTCACTCACCACGACTCGCCCGGAGTCGCTCGACGCGCCGCCGGACGGCTGCTTTGGTAACTGAATCGGGATACGCTCGTTTTCAACGTTATTAGACGCGTAAAAACCAACGGAAAAAACTCTTTTTGTAGTAACTTTTATTGGAGTTTAGTACAAAATGGGGGGCGCGTGATGTTTTCTAAAATTTTTAGTTTGCAAGGTTTTCAGCACATTTAATAGAGAGTTTTAGTTGATCGTTCCTATAACGATACCCTATAACGATACGATAACCATACGATACCGATACACTGAACAGGAATGCACATTTAGTAGACCATTTTGATGACGATACATCCGATACGGTCGCTTGAGGCGCTGGGGCGCTCCCTAGTGGAAACGATTTGCACTTTCCAAAATGAAAAATAACGAATTAAAAAAAATGTTTCACTGAAGGAAAAATAACAGTTCTTACATTTAATACAATTAAAAAACCATCAATTAAGTTTTATAAGTTGCAGAAATTACAGAAATGCAGCAGCAAGCTACATCTATAGCCAAGTAGAGACAAGCCAATCTAGTCTCCCCCGGTGGCTTGTCATTCAAAGACATAGGAAGCACGGGTGGCACGGGCGTGAGCGAGTCGAGCGAGTGAGAAACTTGAGCCATGGCGACGTGCGTTTTCGAGGATCCCTTGACTTTAGCGTTTTTGAGGTGGGGCGAAATCGAAGAACTCTCCTTTCTGGATATGGAGTACCCCGTTCCGCGGAGGTTTAGGTCCGCACGAGGCTACTTGGATGTGCTCAACATAAATAGTGAAGCTTTCCGCCAGCAGTTTCGTTTGGAGCAGATGGACTTAACGGAGCTGTGTAGCGCGTTGCGAGTCCCTGATACAATAAGGACGGCCCAGAACGTCGCCATACCCGGGCAGGAAGCTTTTTGCACTGTCTACTGTCCAGGGTGTCTAGCGACCGGGAAAACCGGGAATTGTCAGGGAAGTTTTAATTACCGGAAAAAATCAGGGAATTGTCAGGGATATTGTCAAAAAGCGAGCCCAGTCAGGGAAAATGAGCCGAAAATGCCATCGAGTGCTTCGAGTGAAGACTTGTGGACTTGGGGCTGCTTAGTGCGGAGCGCGAGCTCTGCTTATTCGATGTAGAGAGTGCTACCCCATGCAAAGGAAAGAGCCGACAAATCCAGTCCACACCTGAGATTGGATTGGATTAAGAGTATCCGAAAGTGCATCTGGCGGCCATGTTGCCATTCGGTTATTGACGTGTGTGTTTGAGATTCATGTTTTCATCGTGTTTTCGGAAGTGGCCTAGCTCTTCACTGACGATGTTGGCAGCAAGAAAGCGCTCGTTTGTTCCGGACTCGACGAACCCGAATATTGCGAAATATGCAAGTTAGATTAAGCCCGTGCAAAATGATCCTCACTGTGCTCAATGCCTTATGTTGTAATGGTTTTACATATTTAACCCCCTCTACAGTGGTCAGGGAATTTCAGCTTTAATTGTCAGGGAAAACCTTAAAAAGTCAGGGAATTTCAAAAGATTAATTTGCTTGACACCCTGATTGTCTCATGTTATTGCTTTGTCTGTCATTGCCAACATAGCATTTGCTGTCTGTTCAATATTACACTCAAAATAGTTCTTTGTGTAGTAAGTCGAACGGGCCTACCTCTGCCGTTTTCTCCCAACTACATTTGTTTAATAAAATGAAAGATTTATTGTAGTGCGTATTAGGATGTCATACCGCTTGCTCACACTTAACTTTGCTTTTTCATTTGACCATTCACTACCTGAACGTAATGTTATTGCAGTTGGAGACGATGTCTCCTCTCCTCTGCTGCAGCCTCCTGCAGCACATAAAACTTTTCTTTTTCAAACGCTAAGCTATCCTCGCTTAAGGTCACCTGGCGCTCTTCAATGGCCAGGCGCCTCTCTATCTGGCGCTCCTCCATGGCGAGACGCTTCTCTTAAAGAGCGATCTCTAGTTTTTTTTTTTATTCTGCGGTCCTCTTCTGCTCTCTTCTCCGGCGATCCAAGGTGCTCCCTGTACCGCTTCTGCCTGGTTGCTGGAAAAATACTACAAAAGGAACAATGCACATAGCATCATCTAAGCAACTTTTTTTTTTAATTTTTCTTAACGCGTAGGTTGACAATTGACTGACTCTTTATTTTATTGGGCCTGGCCATTCAATGAAGGTTTCCAAACAACAAGCTCGCGCTAGCTCGCAGTTGCACCAGCTGTTGGACAGGGTATGGCGGTATGCTAAAACTATACTCCGTTTCACCTTATGTTGTACCGCAGACAAGGCTAGAAGCGCGAGCTCATAGCGTTGGGGGTACTCTTAACGCACGAGAGCTTGTGCCGCCGAGATGTGCCCTAGAGCAAGGAGCTCGCGCTTGTAGCCTTTCCTGCGGTACATCATAAGGTGAAACAGAGTAGTGCCTCAATGTCCTTCTGCTTAGGGTGATGCCATCGTTTGTAGTACCCGATGCCGACAGCACGCGCTCACAGGGAAAATACAAAGAAATCGCAGGAAACAAAATGTCGCCGTAGCACAGTCAGCACCACGAGCGCGTGCAGGGACACGCTCTTTCAAGCGCTTCAGAACAAAAAATAAAAATAATCGTTCGAAAAAAAATGGCCAGATGTCATCACGCCCAGATCACGCCAAGCAAAGCGCACATGAAGGCACCCTAGCTAAAACGCTTCTGAACTTTCAAACGGGACTCAAAAACTACTTACTTTCTCAAGTTTGTGCGGTCGTCTCGCTTGAACAGACCGAGGAGCAGATCGCAGCAGTCTCTCACTCCGCGAACACTGAAGTTCCTCCCCAGTGCTTCATTCAGGTTGGCCGCCACTGTGTCCCACCGCGAAGAATTCACAAAGGGATTCATCGCAAGCACTTCCCTTAAAAGGAGGATATCCTCGACGATCGTGAACCGTTTTCGACCCGCTTGGGCAGAAAGAGGCTCGAGTGGAGCGGCCATGATCGCTCAGCTCTTGCCGGATCTCGTAAACTCTCGCGAGGCACGGGAGTGCGCGCGATATTTCCCGATATTCCCGATACCTGCGCCCGAAACACCCGATACTCTAGCGCATGCGTAATGGCTCCGGCGCAGTATCGGGTTTCGTTATCGGAGTGAGAAACGATCTACTAAAACTCTCTAATATTGTTTTTATACAACCATGCCTCAGCGGTGATTTCAGGTAGCGCGTCCCGACCTAGGCGCATCTTAACTTCGGTGGTATTCCGCGGCGCGTCCGCTGGGGATACGGGGGTGGCACCCCCTGTAACCTCTTCCACTGTATCTGTTTCGGCTCCGAAATGGCCGATTGAAGCCAAAATAGATGTCACGTGCACTTCCTCGAGGGGCCGCTGCGGGAGAAATGGCGGCGTTATGATCGTCATTTGTTGTTTGTTGTTTGTTTGCTTATTTCTGGGGTGACGGGAAAGGGTGGACACCAGGAGATTGTGGGCCTCCGTTGATGGGGCGAGTCACTACCTGGTGGATTAGGGAAGGGGATGAAAAGGGGAATAGGAGAGAGTAAAAGAATGAGAATAAAAAAGCAATCTTTCCATACTATGAGTGCTATGCAGAGAAGCTCAAGGGAAGGGGACATGAAATGTTCAACACAGCGCCACCGCAATAATGTCACCGTCCCCGCCACGCCGGGAGCAGACCCCGAACCGACGCAAGGAAACGCTCCAGCCTTCCTTCGTTCGCTACTGCCCGGGTGCTTTTGTTCCAGCGCGGCACCCACATGACGGCCGGCCAAAGCGTCGCCCCTCCTCCTTCCCCGGTGCGGTCCCAGCCCTGCCCCGGCACCGCAGCAACAGAAACGGCACCGCGGCACCGCTATGTTAAAACTCTCTAGTCACCGTTTCGCTGGAAACGTGATCAATTACCAGCATCTGGCCGACTCCCTAATAAAGTCAAAGTCTGTCTTCAAGGCCTGTTTCTCGAAGGAATCGTAGAAGTGAACGGAACGCTCTTTCTGTTGCCCCCCGGTGACCCGCAGGATTCAATATGTCGCCGACAGTGGCATGTACAAGTCCTGCTTGGGCGTAACTCTGAAGAAGCGTTCTTCTGGGTTGTTCATGAGCAGGGCACAACAGGAGCACGTGCTCCGAATCTTCTGGATCCCCACAGTTTGGACAGTTGGGGTCTTGGTTTCGGCCCGTCATGTGAAGCCGCTTTCCCGTGTATGGACACCCAGCCCGGAGTCTGTGTAGCAGTGAAGCGTCGGCACGTGGAAGGTTCCGAGGAATCGTTGGAGGCGGCTTGCCAATAGCCACTCCAGGATGTGGATGAAATTGCTGAAGCTCATCATGAATTAATCGATGCGCCTCGTTGAATCGGTCCAAGAGAAACGTCGGCGCTTGATCGTCATGGGCACTTGCAGCCAGTGTGTCTGCTCGCTCATTGCCGGAAATTCCCACATGAGACGCGATCCACTGCATGGCGAGGGTCCACCCTAGATCCTCCAGTGTTTGAGCCTCTAATGCAACTCTAGCCAGTAGTGGCGTGCGTTTATCAATTCGTTGAAACTGTTGGAGTGCACCTTTAGAGTCGGTTAAAATTACAGCCTTAGTGGGCAACGTAATGTTCTTGATAGACTCAAGCGCTCCCCAAATTGCCACCAGCTCTGTCGTTGTTGATGACGTCACAAAGTTGAGTCGTCCAGCAACATTAAAGTCCATGTCTGGAATTGTGATTGCAACTGTTGCTGTCTTCTTGGCCCTGTTGATCGACGCGTCTGTATATACCTGAATCCAGTCCTTGTAGTCGTCATCAAGGCGTTCTATAGCAGCTGACCTCGCAACAATCGTCAGTACATTTGCTTTTCGCAGTGGAAGAGGTAGACTCGCGCATATCACCAGTGGTGGACGTGTCGAATGCGGAGGCAAAGAAGGAAGGAACTCTCCAGGGCCTCCAATCTCTCGGTCGAATCGCACTATCAGATGCCCCAGGTGAGAGTTTCATCTAGCCCGAAGGTGAGATTGGATGCTAGACTCAGAGGGCACACCACTCATGCGACTAATGTTGCGCATGGCTCTCTCCTCCAGTCTTAGGGAAAGCGGCCATTCCTCGGAAGACACAAGTGTCGCAATATTTTCCGCCGAAGGGGGGAGCCCCAAGCAGCTGCGAAGAGCAATTCGGTGGAATGTGTCAAGTTCTCTAATTTGGGCTCTTCCAATGGCTAAAAGAGGGAGCGAGTACAGGAGCCTGGACATTATAAGACCCTTATAAAATGGGGAAGAGCGCGTTGTGGAGCGCCCCAAGAGCATCCTCCAAGTTGTCGTATGACTCGCAAGAGCCGTCGGCATCGACCCAGAGTCCTACGAACTTCTGGCCTCCAAGTCACGCGGTCATCCAAGACAACTCCGAGATAGGTGTGCTGTCTAACCCTTCTCAGTGGCATCCCAGCAGGTTTCAGCTGCAGTGCGTATTGTGGTGCTCGACCTCCAGGCCGGTATAGAAGTGAAGCTGTTTTTTCAGCTGAGAGGGTAAGGCCCAATCTCGATATCATTAGCGCCGGGGCATCAACGGCCACTTGAAGGCGATTGCGAATTGTGATCGCGTTCTTCGAGGGTCCGACGCACCAAATTGCAACATCATCCGCGTATATGGCCATTCTTGTACGGAGATTGGAGTGTCCTGTTGGTACGCAACCAGGGAGGGTAGCCATCGCTATGTTGAAAAGTATGGGGCTCAACACGCTGCCTTGAGGAACTCCTCGGTCTGTTGGTCGTGGTGAGCTGACAGCTTCAGGCACTTTGACGCGGATGGTTCGTCCAGAAAGGAACGCCTCGCTAAAGGAAAGAATCCGTCCACCAATTCCGAGTTGCTTCAGCCGGTGGATGATGGTGAAGTGAGGGAGAGTGTCAAATGCACGACTGATGTCTAAAAACACACAGTGTACCATCTTCCCTGTAGCTTTTGCCTCCTCGAGGGTTGACGCGATATCTCCAATGGCATCGCCGGTGCACCTTTTTGCTCGAAAGCCTGCTATTTCTGGTGGAAACACTTTCATCCTATCCAATAACCAGGTGAGACGTCGAAGGACCATCCGTTCAAGTAGTTTGCCTACACAACTTGTAAGTGACACTGGTCTGTAAGACGATGGCAGCGCGGCCGGTTTCCCTTGTTTGAGTATTGGGATGATAGTTGACTCCTTCCATGCATCAGGAATGATGCCGGTTGTCCATACGAGGTTCAGTTTTTCAAGAACATCAAGGTCGTAGGCAGGATCGACGTTTCTGAGCACTTGGTAGGTTATACCATCTGGTCCTGGAGCAATCTTTTTGTAACACTTGTGAAGGGCTTCGGTGAGTTCCGCCAGAGTGAAGTCGGAATGGCTCGCCAACATTGCCTCCTTATTTTGATCTTCGGTGAGTGGAACTTGAGGTAGTCGTCCTAACTGTTCCCGGTACTGTAACGGAGTGGATGACTGCCGAGAAAATTCGTCCGCTAATACCTCCGCCACCACTGTCATGGGCCAACCGGACTCGATTGCAAGACCTGCAATGGGATGACGCGGAATTTTCGCGCCGGCGAGGGCTCGAGCGAGTCTCCATGCACGTCTACCACCACCAACACCGCCAAGCGATGCACATCCGTGTCTCCATTGCCATCTTTGAAGTTTTTTTGTATGTCGTCTAAATTTAGCGTCGATCCGGTTGTAGCGCGTCCAGTCCCATAAGGCGTCCGTGCTAAGTGCCCTTCGCTGTGCCTGTCTTCGGGCTGCGCGGAGATTGAGCCATTCCAAGTCAGGTGCAGGGCATGTAACGGGCTCTCTGACGGAGCGCGTGGCAAGGCGCAGACACTCCGCAATACAAGATGTTAAATCTTCATAGTTGCCACTCTCAATGGAGGAAGCAACATGCTGACGAAATAAGTCCCAGTTCGTCACCTTACAGGTTTTGAGGTTTTTGGGGCTTGTAGTTGGATGTGTCACCCTGATAGGCACGTGGTCACTTCCCTCTGTGTTGGGTCGAGCCGTCAATAACCCAAATATTTTGGATGACACCAATGTCAGGTCGATGGTAATGGGGCTGAGCCCTTTCCTACGAAATGTGGAGGACCCATCGTTTAGAGCTCGAAGTTGAATCTCTGCCATGGTAGCCTCTAGCTGTCGTCCTCTGGCGTCCGTTCGTCTACCACCCCAAGCCTCGTTGTGAGCATTAAAATCTCCGCAGATGATGAGCTGACCGCGGCTTCTCTTTTTAATCTTTTCCAGCACTTTTGTGTTCCAGACTCCGTGTGGCGTGATGTAAGCTGAAACAATCGTTGTTTCGCATCCTTTTATTCTAATAATCACGCCGGAGTACTCCTCCATGGCCGAATTCAAGTCCGAAAGGTCTATAGGGTTATGATATACATCATCACGTACAAGGATCGCCACTCGTGATCTATCATTTGGATTTATGGGGGCACTGTGGTAGAACACATATGGAGAAAGGCGCTCTTCTCCAGGTACGACATTCGTTTCTTGGAGAGCCAGGACGTCAACACGCTCAGTTTGCAAAGATTCGCGCGTCGCTGGTAGGCGCGTGCGCAGCCCATTTACGTTTCATTGAAGAATGAAAGGAAACACTGGACTGCGCCTTTGTTGACGAGTGCTATTCTTTTGGCGAGATATTGGAGCGCTTTGCCTGTTCAGGGTATTCTGTCCACGGCGTCGCGCATTCGCGTTACTTGGTCCCCCTAGCATGCACCCAGAAGGGGAAGCATTGCCTGCAAGATTGTAGCAATTGCTCGGGCCCACGAGGCTTCAAATTTAGACAATATTGCCAGGATATGGATAAGCGCCTGCGAGGAAGGCTGCTGCGTCGACGACATTGGCCTTTCGTCACGTGGGACATCATTCGGTGGTACTTTGTTGATAGCAATATTTTTCTGACGGTCCTCAGCGACGACAGAAGCGTAGCTTTTGGCGCCTGCATTAGAGATCGTTGGCTCTGATTCGCCTTGTATTATGATCTCACCGGTGCCAGTTTTTGGTTTCTTTTGGAGATCCAAGGCTGACTTCGCTTCGCGGAATCCCACTGAATTCTTCTTGGAATACACTTTAATGTCACGCTCTTTAATCCATTTTGGACAGTCATGTGATGTGGCTTGGTGCTTTCCACTGCAGTTGGCGCATTTCACTGCCGAAGACTGACATTCAGCACCCGACCCGTCATGGTGTTGCCCACAACGGCAGCAGGCCTTCGGACGTTGGCAGGCGACTTTCTTGTGGCCAAATCCGTTACAATTGTGACATTGTAACGGTCTTTCTGTGAACGGTGAGACCAGATAACGAACGTGCCCTAGAAGCACGTAGCTTGGCAGCTTAGTGCTGGTGAAGGCGACCTTCACGACGCGGGAGCGTCCAAGTCTCCGAACGCTTGCAATCTTGCAGCACGTGTCTTCAGCGCGAGGATTGCGCGCAATCTCGTCTTCTGTGATTTCAGCGTCGACGCCTTGGATGACACCATACGAAATGGTCCCTGACAGTGGTGAGTAGGCTCTTACTGGAACAGCGCAGAGCGTTGCAGTGTTTAGTAGAGTCTTCGCTGCCTGCCCGTTGCGAACATCAACAGCGATCAGGTTCAGCCGGTCGTTGGGGCGCACTTGGATGATGCACTCTTGGCAGAGCTTCTCAAGGGCCTCGGGAACTTTCAGGCTGTTGAGCGCTGAAAGTCTGGTCTCCTCTTTCACAGGAACGAAGATGACGGTGAGGCTGGTGTTATCTTGCTTCTTTGGTTGTTCCGGAACGTCTGGAGACGAGTTGCTGTTCTTTGGACGACAGCGCTTCCTGCCGGATCTGCGCCATTCGCCTCCGGAATCTTCGCTCTCCATGTTGACGGTCTCTGAGCAGACAGATCGACTGCAATCCTGGGATTCATCGAGTGCGCTGCTGGCCTGGTGTTGTGCTGCCGTGATGGATACGTCGTTTTCGGAAAGAGACATACCAGCATGCATCCCTTCTCTTGCTGTGCAGGGAGCTGTCCTAGCTCCTGCCGTCCAAGTACACCCCAAAGTCCAAAGGACCGACGAAGTCGCGTAGAATAGCAAATTCCAGGGATAGAAGCTTTTGCGTACCGGCTCAGATCCCGTCATTTGGCGCTTCAGCTGTGCTCTTTGGAACGCACAGTTATCAAATGAAAATGTAGATGGCGCTTCGAACGACTCCAGGCGGATTGAAGTGAGTGAGTGAGGGGGGGGGGGGGGTACCCCCCTCCGCGGGAGTTCCACAACTGAGGTCATCTAGTAACGTTGGTACTTACGGAGCATTAGGGCTCGCGGTGTAGTTTTGGCTTTGCTCAGACCTGAGGTGGAATGATGTATAGTTATATATTTCTCTACTATTTGCTTTCCTTTTTTTTCGATTGGTTTTTGTGATGGTATATAATGTACACTTTCTGTTAAAACATTCTTCAGATGGCACATGACAGTGAAGACGTCCTACATGCTGGATTCTTCTTCTTTATATTTCTTTGTCTTCCTATGTTGATGTGTTTTAAAAAAAGATGAGAAAGAAAGTCGTGAGTCAGCGCTGTGTCTGTGTCCCTTCTTCTACTTGTCCTTGTGTTCGTTTGCGCTCTTTTATTTCTATGTTTAAACTCGTCTTTGTTTCTAGCACTTTTTGAAGCTACCAGGATCGAGGAAGACAGTCCCCGATAAATTGCTGGATGAGTGTGCCATTGAGTATACAAATACCGCCAAGGTGGAGCATGTTGGAATTGGCTCGAGCAAAACATGGTGGAGCGTTGCAGAACATCGGGCGCGTAGAATTTCGGTTGACCAAAAAGAGCGCCCTCGCAAAATGGCGCTGCGTCGCCGGCAGCCGAACAGACCATTAAAGGGGCCCTGCAACGACCTTTCGACTGGTTTTCAATTTGCACCGACCCTGAGCGCACTGAACGTAGTAACTTAATAAGACTTTTCTTTTCTCGAATTCTGCTCTGCATTCGAAGTTATAGGCAAATTAAAATGAAAAACACAAGCAAAAATAACATCCTACATGGCGTCCTTGGTCGCTTGAGTGGCCGTAAACTAGTAGAGGGGCAGTGAGCTGAGCGACCGCTCACGGCTGCGGCACTCCGTGTCGACGACTCGAGAGGGCGCCACTAAAGCATGTTGTGGATAGGCTGTATGAAGCGGGCGGCCAGGGCGGCTCGCATTGCATTTGCTGCGCGACTAAACACTAATTCGGCATGACACTTCATCGGCCACAAACGATAGCAAACACTGGGTAACGATGAATTCAGAACGGGAGCCACCTCGCGCTGCCATACCGCCAAACGGCCAAATCGCAAGCCAAACCTGTGCCGAAGGCCTTCGGAACACTGGGAACCCCGGTCGGATCCTCGAACCGGTATACGACTGCAGCGCCGCCACGTACATCCGGACCTTTCTACGCTCGCCGATCGTCGGTGCCTGATCCCACTAACACTTTCTATACTTGTCAGTGAGCGCGTTGGTAATGATGTATTTTTAGAAAGAGTTATATACGTAAAGACAGGGGACGGGACAACACATCTTTCGTTTAAAACTTTCAACAAAGAAATGATTTATTGCCGGCGGCTCGCATTGCATTACATTTGCTGCACTGAAACTTCTTTTTCTTGAATTTCACTTTATTTTAAAAGCGATAGGCAAATTAACTTTACAAAAACATGCAAAAAATAACCTCCTTCATGACGTCGTTGGTCGTGGCTTGAGATGCGTTGTCCCGTCCCCTGTCTTTACGTATATAACACTTTCTAAAAATACAACCCTTTCTAGTATGCACCGCCTTTTCCACCGCTTGGTGGCGGGTATGTCCACGGGACATTTCTTGTTTCCGTACTTTATAAACTGCATTTGTTTCTTTTCTGATCTAAAATACTGAACAAAAACTACTTTTATAAATGATTGAAACGGTTTGCGCCACTTATATTTTGTATTTCGACAAAATACAAAAACAAAAATCTTTTAGCGGCTTTGATAAGCAGGGTGGTTTCATTTGAAATCGAACACGGTTGTCGGGGTGGGTCTTTCAACTTTTTTTTTTAAAAATATATGTAATTGCCCCATTTCTGGAAAGAACAAAACCGCTTTTCAACATTTTTTAAAAAAATATTTCGCTTCACAAAAAATATTGAGTGGAGCAGGGTGAAAATCTGTTTTTTACTCCTTGATTTTTCTACCCAGTTCTGTGCGCTGGTATGAATACGGAAAGCATACAAAACTCACAATAATTTTTTTTGATCTTGTATGTTATTTCGACTATTTTTTAGTTCAAAGGAAAATACTTTTGTATTTTTGTTTATTGAGGTAAAAATTGACAAACATCGTCTCTTTGACAATCCGTTGACATCTTCAGAGCATTGTAACTCATGAGTTATTATATTTGTCGCTTACCAAATACTATGCGGGTGTAGCCCTATACATGGGCTATCGACGGGCATAAGTTTAGTTTATTTTATTTTCACTGAAATATTTATATAAAATTTGAAATATCGTCGAAAATGAAATTAACCGAAATTTTGAACCCACTTTATCGAAAAAGGCCATTTTTTATTTCGATCAATTTTTTTATTATTGCTGCTGATCATATGATCTTTCAATTGGCTTGATGCGATTTCGCCCTTTTTTTGTTGTATCTTCTCTAGAAGTGATCGCAATCGCTCCCACGCTCTCAGAACGGCCAAACGCAGCTTCCGCAGGTAGGCTTCGCTGCAAAAACTATACTGCTTAATTGTGTGTTCAAATGCAGCGGGTAAATTCATTTTGATTGAGAACATTCGTGCTTGGCTACATATTGTATTTTCTTAATTTTTTAATGATGGAAACTGACATTCCTTAGACTGATAGTTAGCGGTGCAGCGGATGTTCCATTATCCGATGTCTAAAGCCAGGGCACAAAGGGCGGAGAGAACGGAACGAGCTCTTCATGTAGCAAGACTGGTGTCATATCTGTTTGTGTTATACACAGGTTGTAAGGCTTGGAGCACCTCGCCACAGTACACAATTTTCGTTCGCAGGACGGCTCCTTGATGCGGACGTCAAAGGACTCGGTTAAAAAAAAAAAATTAAAACAATGACAAGAAGCGTTCAGCTTTTCGACTTACCGGAGAAAAAAATCGATATATTCAGGAAGCACAAAAAAAAAAAAAAAGAATGGGCCTCAGTAGGTGCTCGCACTGGATTACGCTAATCACGTGTGTGGTGCACAGTTCGCGAGCCGGGCCAGGAACCTAAGGTGACATTAGCACAACATGTACAGTTTCCGGCAATATGAAAGACACATTCGCCGATGCTGTTTATGCAGCGGTGCCACGTCCGCCTTATCCGGACGCGCTTTATTTTGAAGGAGAAAATAGAACAAACCTTTATTTATTCCCAAACCCAAGCTATGTGTGCCTAGCCAAAGCAAATCTACCGTAGCCACCTAAAATAAAATCGTCAAATCGCTTTTCCATATTCCCGAAGGCTGTACATTCTTTGCATTAAGCTCGGTGCGACAAAGTGGAGAAACTAAAAGTCTACAGAGACCAGGCACGTAGCCAGGATTTTGTTTCGGGGGGGGGGGCCCGCCCATGACAAAATGCTGTATGAGGGGGAGGGGGGGAGAGGAGGTCCCAGCAAAATAGAAGATTTCGGGGGGGGCGGGGGGGGCCCGGGCCCCATGGGCCTCCCCCTGGATACGTGCCTGACAGAGACGTTAAGTGACTGCTTTCGCTGCCTTCTATGCATGTGGGAATCGTTGCTTCTTGGCATCAGAGATATCGATCAGTCTTGAACAAAACCCAACACTTTTATTTTTAACTGCACACACTCGTTCAAGCAGAAGGGCCACCGTCTCGGGTTCACCGCTCGCTCGCTTTGGCTCCAGTTCTCGTTCTGTCTGTCTCGACTTACCACGCTGTTGAACTTCTCGGCTGCATCCGACCGCTGCGGTACAAAGTTCAGCTCGCCCCCGCGCTCGATCGTCTCCGCAGAGGCAAGCCGGTGCCGTTGTCAAAAAGTTCCAATATTGCGTTGCTCGTGAACTGGACTATTTAAATCACAACAACATGTTGTTTTACAAGTGCATTCTAAATATATTCGTGTTAATTAATAAAAGTGACTATTTATCGCCAATTGGTGTTTGTGTTCTGTAAAACATTTTCTTCGCTTCATGTAAACTCAGTCCGTTTTCCTCACTTTTTTTCTGCAAACTGCTTTTCCTTCTTAAAGAGGGGCATGTGATATTACATATTTTTGACATACACGCTGACAATAAAGAACAGGCAATTACATGGTTATTCGATCGCACGCGACAAGACACATCATGATTGGCGCCCGTGCCGGATGCTTCCTGGGTGTAACGGAGATGGGCCTATAGCGCGAAGGGCCGGGCGTGCTGTACGTGCCTTACAAGCTGTGTATAGCACAAACAGATATATGACACCGGTCTTGCTACATGAAGAGCTCGTTCCGTTTTCTCCGCCCTCTGTGCCCTGGCTTTAGACATCGGATAATAGAACATCCGCTGCACCGCTAACTATCAGTGTAAGGAAAGTTAGTTTCCATCATTACAAAATTAAGAAAATACAATATGTAGCCAAGCACGAGTGTTCTCAATCAAAATGAATTTACCCGCTGCATTTGAACACACAAATAAGCAGTATAGTCTTTGCAGCGAAACCGACCTGCGGAAGCTGCGTTTGGCCGTTCTGAGAGCGTGGGAGCGATTTCGATCACTTCTAGAGAAGATACAACAAAAAAAGCGCAAAATCGCATCAAGCCAATTGAAAGTTTATATGATCGGCAGCAATAATAAAAAAAGTTAACGAAATAAAAAATGGCCCTTTTCAATAAAGTGGGTTCAAAATATCGGTTAATTTCATTTTCGACGATATTTCAAATTTTATATAAAAATTCCGTGAAAATAAAATAAACTAAACTTATGCCCGTCGATATTCTATGTATAGGCTACACCCGCATAGTATTTGGTAAGCGACAAATATAATAACTCATGAGTTACAAGACTCTGAATTTGTCACCGCATTGTCACGTGGGAGCGATTTCGATCACTTCTAGAGAAGATACAACAAAAAAAGGGGGAAATCGCTTCAAGCCATTTGAAAGTTCATATGATCGGCAGCAATAATAAAAAAATTGAACGAAAAAAATAATGGCCTTTTTTGATAAAGTGGGTTCAAAATATTGGTTAATTTCATTTTCGACGATATTTCAAATTTTATATAAAAAATTCAGTGAAAATAAATTAAACTAAACTTATGCCCGTCGATAGCCCATGTATAGGGCTACACCCGCATAGTATTTGGTAAGCGACAAATATAATAACTCATGAGTTACAAGGCTCTGAAGATGTCAACGGATTGTCAAAGAGACGATGTTTGTCATTTTTTACCTCAATAAACAAAAATACAAAAGTATTTTCCTTTGAACTAAAAAATAGTCAAAATAACATACAAGATCACAAAAAATTACTGTGAGTTTTGTATGCTTTCCGTATTCATACCAGCGCACAGAACTGGGTAGAAAAATCAAGGAGTAAAAAACAGATTTTCACCCTGCTCCACTCAATATTTTTTTGTGAAGCGAAATATTTTTTAAAAAATTTTGAAAAGCGGTTTTGTTCTTTCCGGAAATGGGGCAATTACATATATTTTTTCAAAAATAATCAAAAGGCCCACCCCGACAAGCGTGTTCGATTTCAAATGAAACCACCCAGCAGTAAGGCCAAGGTATATGTACATTGGTAAGGCCAGGACCAAAAACGTCACGATCTCGTCACACATCGCGCGGTTTCGGCACCGCGGGTCGCCCCCGTAGGTGGAGGAGGTTTCCGCGTCGTCCGGTTAAAATATGACGCACTGATATTAAGTTACTCTCTCCTTGCCCGCTGGCTTGCCCGAACCCCGAGGGACGTGGAAACCGGAAAAATAGGTATACGCTTAAATATGATTGCAGGGCCCCTTTAAGGACACGCGCGTTCGCACTTGCGATGCGATAAGAACCAAAAATTGCGACGTACTGCCGCCATCTGAGAGGAGCACGAGCGGCAGGATGGCGGTACTTGGGTAAGTCGGAGTACCCAGTCATGATTCAGCACTTTATCCTACGAGATTATTGATACGTATCCTAATGGGATTTCGGGGACATAATGCATCGTCGCTAAGACGGTTCTAAAGGTACGTTTATACTCCAACGCAACGTCGACGGGCGCGGTGTAGCGCAGCGCGCACAGATACTGATTGGTCGCAGATATCGAGTTCCTGGTGACCAGCCAATGAAAGGCGCGCGTTCTGCGCTACGCTGCGTTCACTACGCTCAACGTCGGAGTATAAACAGCCCTTAAAGCCCCGGAATACTATCGGTGTGCAGTATTCCTTTGCATCGGCTTGAACTCTAGAAACAAGAAACTCGAGTCTTGATTGGCTGATGTCGACTGTGTTAACGATGGTAGAAAGAGAGAAAGTTTCTAAAATCAATACGGGAGGAAAATTCGAACTGCCAGTGAATAAACCCTTTCAAAATTCATTGCCATCTCGTGACTCAAAAAGCATTCATGTTTGATAAACTAATTGCGGTCATGAAACGGTATTTTATCGGGCACCGTGGCTTTTGCACGTCGATGGCAGATCATATTTATTTCTTCGAAGACCTCATAATTATTTCTCGATTTGTTTCAGTTTCGATGGTGTGAACATAAGAACTGTCCAGAACAAATTGGCAAACCATACACGCCTCGATGAAATTTCCGCCATCAGAAAGTTTTAGAGCCAAACTTGAGCCAAGAGATTGGTTGAACCACACTTTTAATTAAACTCTCACGCACCCATTGTATCTAATTCGTGCGTCGTGTTGTGGTCACATTTCAAAAGCACAGGCCTCATGTATCCTCCGCTTAGTCCTATCTTCAACTTCTTTCTTCATCAGCCTCAAGACGGCCGCCATTATTTTGGCGCAGACGCCATACACTGTGATGAGGAGAGTGAGCAAAGTTGGAAGACTAAAGTTTGGAAAATGTCTACGACGTCGGAAATTCATAGGCGCTGCTTCGCGACGTGGTAGCTTTGCTTCCACCATTTTAATTCTGCGATCAGGGTAACGCTCGTTGATACGGGGAAGTCATAGCTTCCACCTCATTGACGGGCCACTTCTGGCTTCAATATGGCGGGTGAAACTAGTCGGAAAGACGTTCCAGCACGGCGACTCGAAAGAACGCTGATTACATTTTACAATGACGAAACTGGAAAGGCAGCACTTTTCACGTATTTCTTTCTCTGCCAAGCCCGCAACTTTAATGACTTATATTGATAAAGCAATTAAATGCAAAGGTGCAAGCGAGATAGACAACAAGGACGAAAATAATGCCTGGAAAAGGGGAACAAGGGGGACTAAGGACAACCACGAAACTTTAATGACGTCTCTTTTTTATTTGGCCATTAAATAGGAAACAGTATCGCCAGAAATTTCTTTGAAGCTCGAAAAACGACGTACTAAGAGGTACCAGCTTTTACGGTACGCAAACGTGAACAAATAAATAAAAATAATGATGATTGACCTCCTTCCTTTTATTTGTACACATTCATAGTGTTCCACCATTTTAGTTGCTCATCTTCGATTGTGCAGGCCAAGGAGGCAGTAGACCTCTCTGGAACTGGAAATGTTCAACGTGTCTAACTAACGAGGCGAGTAACGGTATCTGTTTCCAATAGGGACACTTCGCCTCTCCTTCCGAGGAATGGATGCAGCTCATGATCTCCCGAAACACGGCTCCGCGGACAGTCCTACAGTCTGACCAGTCATCTTCGGAGTCCGGAAGAGCTCTCACCGGGGGTTGTCGTGGCGGACATGATGCACTGCGCCATGCCGTCGTTTCCCGGAGTCATTTCACGCCTTCCTAGCCACACCGACCTTCGCTGCCCGTCTTTATTTGACGCACGACGTGTCTTTCTTCCACTCTATATTCTCTATTTCTTGCAACTCCGCTTTCATCCTTTTTTTTTTTTCAGACTTTCCGTTATATTTTTGTTTTCCGAGAGGGAGACGTACTTTTCGTCCTTGATCTTAAGTCTCCGCCCGGGGTCTGTATTCTTTATGTTGGTTTCGACGAGGCGTCCTTTCTTTTCCTTTGCATTTTCCCCCCTGTTCATTTTCAGTTTAGAGCTTTCTTGTCTGGCTACTGCGGTCGTATGACATCTCTTCGTACGGCGTTGGATGGTGTTGTTTACCGGGATTTCGTTTTTATTGCTACTCGTGTCTTGTTTTTGTGTCACTCTGTCAATCTGTCGTTTAATCTAAAGGTCACTGATTTCTGTTCGAGATCCGAATCGCTAAGAGAGAATCTTTCAAGTTATATTTGTAACCGAAAAACACGCCTCAACACGCTTTTCGAGCGGCTTGAAAAGAGATAAATGTCTTAACGTCACTTTGGAGAAGTCAACCTAAGTAAAAAACGCGTGGCCAGAAACGGACAGAACGCGTCCGCTTTCTGCTTTCTTACAGGAAAAATAACTATGAATTAAATAAACGCACAAATCAAGACAGGACGAGATTGCGTCTGCTTTACTGTTGGACGTCTGTCTCTAGGTTCTGTCACATTGAGGGAGCAGTGGGACAGCCTTGACAGTCAACAAGAGGGAAACACATTTCCGGCGACCGTGTCACATTGAGAGAACATCAGCTGTTGGGAAGCATTCTTTTGTCGCCCGGGTATTGAAAACAATTTTACGTGTCTTCAGCTGCCGTTTTCAACTAAAAAATGTCAACGATCACTTTCGGCAGAGGTCGTTCCCAGCTCCAATTTTTGTATCGCTCGTTTTCGTGGAGGATGTTTAACCAGGGACTGAAACCGTAACCGTAATCTGAACCGAAAACCGTTGAGGATCAATAGGGAGTTGTAGTCGATCGTTTTTCTCTTCGGCTACGGTATCCGTAAAGGAAACGCCGCAGCTGCGCATGCGCGCCGCCGGCCTTGTCTGCATAGTACATGGTCTTGTTGCGGATTACGCAGCGCTATCCGGGTGCTTAGCGGGCTGCGGAAACTGTCTACTAAAACTCCCCATTATTAGAGAGTTTTAGGGAATTGTTTTTGCAGATCCGATACGGTACGATGGGACCTCCGATAGGAACTGCGCACGTGCGAACCTTCTGCGGTAGCGCATGCGCCGTTGTTACCGGAGGGCCCATCTACCCTATCGGATGTGCAAAAACAATTCCATAAAACTCTATTTTTTCGGTAACCCTAACCAGAACGAAAACGATATTTGAATTCCATGTTAACCGTAAGCGCAATGTCTTAAACGGTGTGGGGTTCTTTTACGGAGGTCGCTCTACTATTAATCGCCGCCCGATCGGTATGCGCTCCGCCCGTCACCCAGGGAGTGACATAACAACGAGAAGACAGCGAATGAGTTTACTGTACCTCTCGGTTGCCCGTCGTCATGAACCGGCAGTCCAGGCACGCCGACCCTTGTTGCCGCCCGTCGATCAGAGCTCACAGTCGAAGTCCGTGTCCAGGCCTGCGGATCGCCTTTCCCACGCCAGTGCTGCGTAGGCTGACTGTCCCGGGCCATCAATGCCCGAGTCTCGCTGCGGAACCACCCCGGGATCGTCGTGGCCTAGACCAGATGGCCAGGGCTCGCCGTTTCCACCGGTCTTGCTCCAGACCTTGCTGGTGGACCGCTCCGGGGTTCGTCATGGGCCAGACCAGGCAGCCCAGCCCTGATGTTCCTGCCTAGCTTTAGCCTCGCGTAGCACACACTGTCTCGCGCCAGCTCGTGACTTGCCCCGCCGACCGCCTGTCACGTGCCCTCTGCCTCGTCTTTCACCCTCGGCTCCCACACTCTCCCCCACTCAAGGCACGGACTTCGGGGGACTTCATGGGCCTCAGGGAGCCGCTGGGCTTCATGGGCGGCCGCTGTTGCTGTTGCCGGAGTGGCCACGTTGCAGCGTCCGAAAGCGGCGTAGGTGGTGGTGGCTAGCGAAGCCGACAGACAAAGCCGACCTGTCTGTGGCTCGCTGTCCCACTCACCGCGATGCAGCAGGGGGCTTGCTCTAAGCTGGTCCGGCCGACGCAGACGGACCTGCCCCGTTCCGCTTAGAGGTCACAGCGGGCTTAGTACTGCCCGCCTGAACCGTTCGTCAGGCCGAACAACTGTCAGCCACCCTGAGCACTTGGGAAAACGAATGGGCCCGTCTTCCCTCCCGGTGGGCTTCCTGGGTTACGCCGTCTATGGCCGTCTTTCCAAGAAGCTATTCTGCGCAGAACAAAGTGTTAAAACAACACACAGCGAATAAATACTCTGGCGCAGATTGTGGCAGTGGCCATAGCCTCCACCGCCAAATTGCTTGCCGACGGGTTCGTGCACCATGCGGCTAACTCAGCAAGTCCGCATTCCGGAGCTCGCTCCTGGGTCGCCAAGAACAGGGGATTTCTTGTGTCCTACCGCAACCTCATGTTATACGTCTTTCCCATCGCGACAACGGTAGCATCTTTTCAAGTCAGCGATGTGAACCGGGCAAGCCTCCTCGTTTGTATCTCGCCGAGTAAGCCTAGAAGTAAGACACGGCGTTCTCATCTTTGTACCTCGGGTGCCCTTCTCACCTCGGAGCAAGCGATGCAGCAAACCCACTAACTGCGTTGCTCAACGCGTGAGTTCCTTTCAAAACAGGTAACGATGGTGTAAACCTAGTCCATTTTTTGCGCAAGCGAAGAGATCCAAGCCTGTGGCGGGATGGCTATTTACTGCAATACATTTTTTTCAAATTGTTTGAGATGCCAAATGAGATGAAGCTTGAAGTTGGAAGTGGAAGTTTTTGATCCTGAAATTACTTTCCCGTAGGCTTGGCACTTTTCCTTGAAGTAATGATTTTCGGACGACGAGGAGGCTTCAATGGGCTCAAAAAAACGTTCCATGAAGGACTGACCTCAGTCGCTTCCCTGACACCCTGTCTGTCTGACGAGGGATGCGAAAAGACTTCGACCTCTATATAAATTTTATGATCCTCCTAAGGCCCATCAAAACGTCACCACGCCCCTGTCATCATTATCTCATGACGTCAGGGTGGAATGAAGTGGTATTCTTTATCTGTAGGTGTTGCCTTGAACATGAAACTTTACCACGCTGCTGTATGAAAGGACAATACGCACTTTCGTTGTAGATTACCTCGTTGAAGATCATGCAGGCAGTGTCATTTTGAATTTCGAGAATAGTGGACCACCTGAAGCATCCTGGAACACATGTCTTACCTTCTGTTACGGTTGAAAAAACGATACGGTGGCATCCCTGTTGTGAAGGTCTTTCCTGCTGACCCTCCGCCACCGACGCATAGATTGCAGTCCTCAGTTTCGTCTCTCATACTCCAAATAGAGACCTCGTGGATTGCGACCTGAGATTGCCGCACAGGTGCGAGCTCTCCGAGAAACACCGCGCTCGAGACGAGTCGCAGGTGTGCGAAGTCGGGTTGGCACAGCGAGGCCACGTCTGTCCTCCTTCCTGGGTTTCGGATCACCAGAGCAGCGGGTCACTTTCCCGTCGGCTGATGACGTACCCTTGAGCCGTGCAATATTACGGGCGCAGCCGCAGACGCATTCGAATATGTGTTGATCGAACTTCACTGCGTGAGTCAATCTACTATTTCAAGTCAAACACCGCCAGGCTCGTGCTGCAAGGGACTGTGACTCAGCTTTGCCGGCTGGGTGTACTGTGTACGCTAAGGTAAGATAGACGGTTAGCAACGGGCTTTGGATGCCAGCAAAACAATGACTCAAGAAACCCCTACCTAAGGACCTGCGGCAGAAGATGCTCTGACTCCACTCGTGGCACGCCACCTGAATCGAGTCCCCGACTACGCAACAGTTCTCAGAAGAGAGGAGAGGACGCATAGAAAAATAGTTCGGGGAATCGGAAGGAACCTTGGTCAGCATGGTAACAATGCCCCAGCCTTAACCCTAATGCCCTCAAAAGTAAAAAAAAAAAAAAAAAATTCAGATTTGTATTTTTTTTTTTTTTTGGGGGGGGGGGAATATTTCTCAAGAAATGTAACGAAATACATTTCACCCTGATTGTATCGCGATACAAAGGAACATTCAAAATGTATCTCGATACAGGAATACAGATACTGGTGAAAAAGATGTATCGCGATACAGAAATACAGATACAAAATGTATTTCTGAAATACTATCGCGATACATTTGTATCGCGATACTGCCCAACCCTGCTATATACTATACCCGCGTTCCGCAACGGCTGCATATACCATGTGCTACTCGATGTAAGCGTCAGCGTCCCGTTCCGTCCACGTGTATACGAGCTCTAGGGACTGCTCGGTCCTCGGAGGGGGCGGCAGCTCAGCGAGCGAGCCCGCTTTAACCGTTCAGGCCTCAAGGCAAGCTGGACAGCTACAAGCCACCTAAATGTTTACAGCCTCATCCCCGGCCAGGTCGTGACGCGACATAACTTATTAAAAGTCTTGCTGTCACTGCCACGACCGGCCAGAGTGAAGTCGAGAAAGAATCCTATAAATCATTTCGTAGCTTTCCTGGAACGACCCCCCTCAAGGGAGAGTCGTCCCTCTGCCCTTCGTCGATTGTTGGAGTGACGCGAAGCAACTAGCCGTCTTGGCCCAGCAGTTACAAATTATAGTGCTCATTAACTCGCCTGCCAGCGTTCCCGGTGTCAACCGCAATATCCGCAAGTTTACCGGACACCCGCTGACAATCTCGTTCGCCAGTGTTCCCGGTGTCGACTGCCATTCCCGCAATCTCTCCGACACCCACTGGCAAAAACCCATCTGCACCCCGGACCTCGACAAGTGCTTACTTGCCTACCGCATCACCCCAAGCCTAAATCCTAAATCTGCATTGATTTCTGGCTGTTTCCCCTCCTGCCAGTCGTTATCCTGCCTTCCAGCGAACATGCCATGCCTCTCCTCTGCCTCCGAAAACTACTTTCTTAGATCTTAACCGCGCTTTTCGACTTCCCCCGGTTGCTTCACTTCCTGGCAACCACTATTCTGGGGTACATGTGAAGCGCATCCGCAACGTCGTCCTTCGAGCCCTTTAGGTACTCGATTCGAGGAGACACCTGTTGAGCTCTGCTGTGAGACAAGTCGCCCAAATACCAACATACTTTGTCTCAACGGGCATCGTTAGCGTTAGTGAACAACCCGCTCAGCGAATTCGTGGGACTCCCTGGGGACAACCAGAAGCAGAGGCATACCGAACGGGCCCCACTTTGGATGCGCCATTTTAATGTGGGGTTCTTTACGGTGGTTGCTCTACTATTAATCGCCGCCCGATCGGTATGCGCTCCGCCCGTCACCCAGGAAGTGACATAACAACGAGAAGACAGCGAATGAGTTTACTGTACCTCTCGGTTGCCCGTCGTCAAGAACCGGCAGTCCAGGCACGCTGACCCTTGTTGTCGCCCGTCGATCAGAGCTCACAGTCGAAGTCCGTGTCCAGGCCTGCGGATCGCCTTTCCCACGCCAGTGCTGCGTAGGCTGACTGTCCCGGGCCATCACTGCCCGAGTCTCGCTGCGGAACCACCCTGGGATCGTCGTGGCCTAGACCAGATGGCCAGGGCTCGCCGTTTCCACCGGTCTTGCTCCAGACCTCGCTGGTGGACCGCTCCAGGGTTCGTCATGGGCCAGGCCAGGTAGCCCGGCCCTGATGTTCCTGCCTAGCTTTAGCCTTGCGTAGCACACACTGTCTCGCGCCAGCTCGTGACTTGCCCCGCCGACCGCCTGTCACGTGCCCTCTGCCTCGTCTTTCACCCTCGGCTCCCACAACGGTAAGCAATATATTGTGGACTTTTAGCAAACCGTTGCCGTGTTCTGCCTACCACACAACGCAAGCCTTTGAAGCATGCTTTTAAGCGCGCGCCCGAGTGATGCCGTGACCACGGGGCGCGCGCTTACAAACACGCTTTAGGGGCTGCGGTATTGCGGTACGCGGAACACGGTAACTGTTTGCTAAAAGTCCCTAATATTCGGGTTAAACTTTTTTTTTCAAACAATATTACAGCGGAACATTAACGATGATCTTGAAATGCCATTAGCATTTACCGTCAGCACACCGTCTCCACTTAGCTTACTTTCTTCGGAAAGGCATCCGGGGAAAGGAGCGGGAGAGCGAAAACGAAAGCGTCGGCGCGCGGACCTGGCGGTGGGTCCGTGTTCCAGACGGAGGGACGGCAGGGACGTCGCCGCTGTGGACGGAGGTTCCGACGGCATTCTTTTTTTGCTACACTTTATTTCCGCTTTACCTGGCAAACGCTAGACCCTTCAGGGCTGGCGGGCCAATAAGAGAGCCTGAGCGAGGCACGTGACAACGTGCCACGGAATCAGAAACTCGCGTGGAGCGCCGTCACATATTTCTCTTTGATGTTACATTGGCTTTCAGAGAACCATACATGTAGACGTTTGCCGAACACAAGGTGAGAGCTCTGCTATGGCCAAAAAGAGAAAACAAACTTTTTTTTTTTAGAAACACATGTTTTTTTTTTTTTTGGACGGCCTGTCCGGTCCACGTCCCACGGATGGATTCCGCGAGGGGACCGGGATGGTGGACGAGTGCCTGTTGTGCGCTGGGTGCGTCGGTGCCCGGAGGTGGGGCCAGCCATTCGTCTCAGGAAAGGACGTGAAAGAGGAATGGCGGAAGGGTGGGTGGGATGCAGGACCAGTAGGAGCGACTTTGAGGGATGGATGGGTAATCTCCGCATTGGAGGCAGGTAGGGAAATCGGGACGCTTCTAAATGTGGTGGAGTTGCAATTTAATGGCGGCGTTAGAGAAAGAGGATACAAAATAATAAATGAAGAGAAAATACTTCCCTGCGAAGTTTTGACTGCTCGTGGGTTTCGACTTCCGTGCCGCGTGGTATGAGAGCCTCCGTTTCAGTTCTGAAAATTGCAAACGAGCAGAATTCAGTGTTGCTAGAGACGTAGCAACGTCCAAGATGACACAAATTATACCCCTTTTCGGGTTTAAAAAATACTTCTCCTATCGGAACAAAAATGGTGTCTGAAGTTAAGAGTTATTTTATTCTTCGCGTAAAATATTCAATCATCTCGAGGGCTGTTTATAACCAGAGTTACGCTGAAAACCCACCCGTCACCCCATAGACACACAGAACATTTTTGCAATTTAATAGCGCCCATAAACAGGTAACCCCGGGTGAGCACTTGAACATATTCTTACATGAGGCTGTCTAGCCTGGGCTCGCCTGACGAGGGAGGCTTCCTCTATTGACATGGTCTTTGGGAGGTGCGGGTACATGGTCCGCTCTTGCGGCTGTTCTTTCAGTCTCATTTTCCGCAGGGTTCTATCAGCGTTCCTTGCTGCCCCTGCCGAGTAGACGGCTGGCCATGACGTGGCAGGGTGCTGGAAGTTTTCGCGGGTGAAACAAAGGTTTGTTTCATTTCTCTTCATGCCTTGGTGGCCTGGTGTCTTTTCAAAGCTCAATTTCTTGTCGGGGTTGCAGATATTTACTTGACGGACTATAGGTTAGCCGTGACAGGGTTCAAGGTATTGTTGGTATCATTTCGTAGGTTACGCTGCGAATCAGTTCATATGAACGTGGGATGTGGGTAAGTGCGTTGGGTTGCATGTTCCATATCTTTGGCTATGGCGTATTCCTCCAAAATATCAATCGTCAGGGGTTCTCTGAAGTTTCAAACTGATGTGTTTTTTGTGAGTGTGTTGACGAAGACAATTTTGAGGTGCGTGACTCGGTGGCTGGCGTCCGTAAAGCAGCCTACGTTTTGTTTTCCGTCTCCTGCAGCTATTGTATTCGTTTTTTGAGGGCTTTTCCGCAAGGCTTTCGCCTCTCGGCGTTCTTGTCGGGGTGCACGTTTTTCGGTGTGGTTATAGTGTAACGTTTGGGTTTGCTTTTTTATGGTGGAGGAGGCATGAGGATGGCTGGATGTTGTAAGAGGCCTCTTCGACCGCGATGATTTCAACACAACAAGAGAAACTGCTCCCCACTCGTGACTTCTGGGTGCCAATCGATGTTGATGACACCGTTCCGAGGTCAACAACGGCGAGCTAACATATTGCCTGCCGGATGTTGGTGGGCGCCAGAGTTGGTTTCTGTCGTCTGTTCAACTGGCGGGTGAAATTCACCTCTTAGATGGTATATGTGCCCCTTATTTACCCGAAATATTTTATTGTGAGAGAATAGAATGCACGATCATCTGGAAAGTCCGGATATTTTGTGGGGAGGCACTCACTCCAGCGAATGGTGCTTTAGCGAGCGAAACCTCGTCCACAATGTTTCATTGAAAGACGGGTTCATTTGTGCGAATGGGGTCGCCCGGTAGGCCAGGTGACAATAGTTCATTTCAATGAACTCAATTTAAATGGTTACCTTCCATACCTTAAAAAGTAATTAATTTTTGTTGTATTATCTGTGGCAAATGAACGTTATTATAAACTTTATTTAATGATAGTATCGCATGTTTAAACGTTTAAAAATATTTATTTTAGGCATGAGACACGCATAGTCTGCTCGCGAATAGAATAGATTAAAGGGGCCATGAAACGATTCTTCCACTTTCGCTAAATACTACTTAAAATCCCTTCCTAAGGTTAATAACCGAGTTAAATCGCCTTGGTTTTTCTGTCTAATCAATGCCAGTCGCAAAAAAAAACAAAAAAACAAAACAAAAAAACAATCGAGTAATATGAGCATCGTTTCTCCCCCCCAACTTGGAGCCAGAACAAGCGGCCAAGTGGCCTGGTGCCAATCGTATGCTACCAACCTTAATCATAGCCACGTGGTGGGGTTGACAAAATAGAGAACGCGCGTTGAGCTTCAGTCATTGTTAAGGCCCGTTCACACTCTTGCAACCGAGTACGACCGAGAGAGACGAGATCTGTTAAAACTTCTTAAAACTTTTTAGGACGAGGGAACACACTGGCATTCTGGCGCCATCTATGCGGTGACCCTGGAACCGCGTTTCACAAGAGCGAAGGTTTTGCAGGATTTTCGTGGTCAAATGTGCGTTTATACCTATAAGAAAGGCTCGTTTATAACGTTGACAAAAGTTTTTCGAGCCAAGAAAGAAAGGATAATGCGCGAGAGAAATAGAAAACATGCCGCACGGCCAAGTTTACACTTGTACCCAATAGATGGCGCCAGTGTGTCCTCTTGTCCAAGACTAGAAATAAAACAGCGTGGAGTAGGTAGGCTGGCTTTGGGGGCACATTGCAAAACACCAAACCAGGGAGTACAAGGAGACATGGGATGGGCGTCGTTTGAGGGCAGGGAAGCTGTGAGCAAGATAGAATTTGAGGATCGGTTGAGGCAAATGGATGGGGAGCAATGGGCACGAAATGTTTTCAATACATGAGGAGTATAGACACAAAATGGAGACAGCGCACTAGGAAATTAAGAGGAAAGTTTTTAGGCTATAGTGGGGTTACAGAAGAGCAGGTCTCAGTTAAGAAAACAGTAAAGAAAGTTAAGGCCACAGAAAAAGATCGGTGGCTAGAGGGAATGCAGACAAAGAAGGCTCTGGAAAGCTGTAGATTAAACAAAACAGTTATTGCAAAAAAAAGCATTTATGACAATTCTAGGGGAAGCTCATTGTTGTTTGAGGCAAGGACTGGTGTTTTGCGAACCAGAACATACAGAGCGAAGTACCAGGAAATGGACACAGTGTGCGCTGCTTGTGAAGAGGAGGACGAGACGGCTGAGCACTTGATACTCTACTGTAATGGGCTTCACCCTATGCATACCGAAGACAACATAGATTTAATAAAGTCATTGGGTTTTAGAGACAGCGAAGGAAAAGTGGATTTCAAGACAGTAGAGATTACCAAGCAAAGATTAAGTGAATGGTGGCAGAAAGCGAAAGAAAACTAGGCATTTTCTTATTAACTGATTGCAAGGGGGTTTTATAGCCTCACTTTCTTTTCAGTATGGAGTGAATATAGTTTTCACATTTAAATATTCTAAGCTTAAAGGGTAAGACAAAATGGCTAGGTGGCGTAAGCTACCGCCCGATCCAAAGGGCTCAGCCGTCTTCATCCATTCATCCATCCGTTGTAAGAGATATTAGAGGTTCTACGACACCCGATTTTAAGAGGTCGCAAGAGTGTGAACGGGCCTTTAGAGCTCGGCTAGTTTCATCACCGAAGTGGTTCGGCACGAGCCACAACCCGAGTGTCCGCCGAGGCATTGATTGTTAAGAGCCGAAGTCATGGGCGTAATTCTCAGAGTGGGGGGGCAAGGCATGCGTTCTGCCCCCCCCCCCCCCCCCCCCTTAAACAGCCGCCGCTGGGCAGCGCAAACACTGGCCGGTGGCGCCCAAGAGACACCAAGGCCGGACCTGGGGGGGGGGGGGGGGGGGGAAAGGGAGGCATGGTTTGCCCCCCCCCCCCCCACCCTCCCCCTCAAGAGCAAGTTGATACGCCACTGGCCGAAGTCAAGCTCACGCAGTTCTCGTGTACAATCCATAAGCCGCGCTCAATTGTAGTCAGGCGGGTGGTTTCGATCCCACAATTACGTCATTAAGCTTTGCGAAGGCAAGATGAAAGAAATAGTTCTTTCTATCATCGCAACTTCACTGCGACAAGGAAGCTTCTGAATCAGTAGCGGTCTGTGCGAGTATATACTTGGGCCAGACTAGGACCAGTACGCCTCCGCAAAGCCATGAACATTCCAACCCGATATCGCTTTATGACCTCTTTAATTGTAATCCCGGTGGAAGGACGAGCATTTAGACACGTTAGGCTAAAAGTGCTAAAATATACAACTTGACTTAGTTGGTCGTTTAGGAAGGACATGAGCATTCAGAGGCTGAACTGGCAGAGCACCAGATTCCACTCTCTACAATTCAGCCCCGATTTCCAGCATTAAACTCTTCCAAGGCGCCTTCGTGAAGGTGATGTGCGACCAGACTGAAACGACAAAGAAAAGTTTGATTATTAAAAAATACATAAAACCGAGAAAAAAAAAAGAAAATGGTTTTTAGGCCGGTTTTTTTTAGGGGTGGTATCCAAAATGGTAAAAACCGAATCCCTAAACAGCCGAAACGAAACCGATTATAAGAAAAACGGTAACCGTAACCGCCACCGTAACAGAACCGTTATAATGATCGATTTCAGCCTTTGTTTCTAACATATTTTCAGCGAGTAAGTACGCGTGCCATTTTCATTATTTAAGGATATATGAGCTGATCTCTGCCGGCAGTTAAAATCTCAATTGACTGTTTGAATGCTCAAGAAAATAGCTGTGACATTTTCGACGATCATTTTTTGTCATTACCCATTAGTTTTTCAAATTATCTTGGCTGCACACCAGGCTCGAATATTGATAAGTTGTATTTACCAGCAATTTATATGGGTACATTATTCGAAAACGAACAGGTTACTGATTGGGTGCTTCACGCTCGAAGCAGTTTGTGTTGTCGTGTTGTCGGCCCAAAATTTGCTCATCCACCGAACCGGGCAACGCGCGTTGACAAACACAAGTTAATGCTGTTTGTTTTTTTTTCCCGAAAGTTGTAACACCGATGCAATATTTTAGCAGTCGTCCACGTTCTGCTGCTGTTTATGCAGTGTTACACGCATGTTGGGGAACAGCGCCAACAACCGATATGTTGCCCGACTATTGATCAACATGTTGTGTTGATGTCGTCGACGTGTTCTTTCAATGATGCCTTTACTCGCTGTTTCTGCGAACGCAAATACAGCGACTAAAAAGATGAAGCGTAAAAGGGACACACTCCGTCTGTCTCTACTGCCGAACGGAATCCTTTCGCTGCTCAAATGAGCCCGTTTATTGTCACCGGCGTGTAAAAAAACGTAGGTCGTGGCGTTTAACGCAGGCGTGCTTCTTGCTTGGCGGCGCCTTTTGCCGCTTTTTCTTCTGACTGCAATCTCATTCGCCGCGTAAATAAGAGGGAGATCATAATCCCAGGAGAGTGGGAACAAGGGGGACAAAGGACAAACACGAATCTCCAAACACAGCTCGGTGACTGGTGCGCGACCGAGAAAATCCGCCTGGTCCTGGTACTGAACCAGGGGCCTCTCCATTATTAGTAAAGCACTCTACCAACTGAGCTCACCAGGAGCTAGACCTCCGTAGAGCAGACGGGTTTGATCAGCTGCAGCCAGACTAACACCTACAAGGGTGAACGACCAGCATTTTCAGGTTATGGTGACAGTACAATTCATGCAAAGGTGCAAGCGAGCTTGCACCTTTGCAGTAATTGCATTATAAAGTGAAAGGAGATGTCCGGGAATCGCTATGCTCGTCCTTTCTTAACTGCCAATGCATGGCTCTAACTTTGTACTCGGGTAAGTTTGCCCCATCCAAGAGGACTATCCGAATGATTTTATGGTCCGTCAGCCAGGAACAGTCATCCGGATGTATCATCGAAAATGTCCGATGGACCACCCAACATCTCTGACGCGCTTGGGTAGGATTTGGAACTTTTGTCTTCATCCCATCCAAATAGTGCTTCCTTCGGACGGAGTCCGAGCTGTATACGGCTGCGCGGTTCTGACGACACGCCTCGGCGGTTGCGCTGGTGTCGGCGCATGTCCAGACGCTTCCCGTCGAGGGAATCGTCGTCAAAATCAAGAGGTCTGGGCCTCTTAAGTCGTCAAACACAATGTTGGCGCCCAAGTTGTTCGAAGCGCACCGATTGGCCTATCACGACTTCGCGCTTTTTTCGCCGACGTCTTGTCGGCGCTCTCCGCGAACGTTCTGCTCCACCTTTGTATTTGACAAGTTTAGGGCCCCTAAAATGCGTTTCCCCGGAATGAACACTCACCAGAGTCGATCGGGGCACGCAATGTCCGGACTGGTCGGTGAGCGTCAGTTATATATTCGTTGAATGCAGCAGTGACGGCACTTCATGCCTGTATCGCTCCCGTTCCTGTCTACAGCGTCCATTTTTCGTGAACATGGCAGCTTACGCGTGAGGTTAGAAATCGTGATTGTGTCATCATAGTACCAGACCTTGAGTGGAATGTCCACGAAAATTGGCAACGCTGTCCGTGAGGTCTATATGTTCACGTATCTAGATAAGTGCACAAGTATCTATATACGAAAAGTAACACTAAGTGGACAAACCGAACCCGCAAGCTGAGATCTAAATGCATTCAACGAGATGGAGCCGATCTGAGCATATCAGGAAAAAAGAGTAAAGGAAACAGAGAGGGAATTGTGGGAAAAGAGAATGCACGGGAAATCAGCTTTAACAATATACAGGGCACAAAAACAAGAAATAAAGAAGGAACAGCTGTATGGTAATTCAGTGGGGAGCTCATTGCTGTTTGAAGCTAGAACAGGGGTGCTAAGAACGAAAACATATAGGGCTAAATTCCAGGAAGTAGACACTCTGTGCGACGTATGCAACCGCGAGGGTGAAACTATAGAACATGTAATTATAAGGTGCACGGGGCTTCGCCCCACCCTCTTGGGGGGATGACTAAGGAGGCACTGGGTGTTCCGGGCATGGATGGACTAATAGATAGGGAAAGAGTTGCGGTAAGTAAGAGGAGATTCGAAGATTGGTGGAAAAGGTCTAGAGAGGGGTAAAAATACACATAAAAATAAGCAATGGAAACGCTTTAAAAGGGTGGGGGGAAGGGTTGTGTTAGAACATATTTTATAAACATTTTAAAATAGAAGGGATGACGATATGGTAGGCTAGGTGGCGCAAGCCGCCGCCCGTTACAAAGGTTAGAGCCATTACCATCCATCCAGCCATCCATTCATGAATCGTGGCCACAGTGGATCAGTATATTAATGAAAAGAGTCTCTGACTCTCCTGTGCGAAAAGATAGAAGCCTATTTTGTGATACATACACTTACGTTGCATATTTAAAATCTTGAAATAGATTCCGAATATTTGTGGCATGTGTTTTTTTATATATGAACGCCACGCGCCATTGTACTGAGGCAGGTATGATGACGTCACATGCCAGAAAAGGAAGTAAGAGACAATATTATTGTATCCTGTCTTTCCTCTCCCAAGTCTGCCGGACATTTCTATAAAAGATCCGCTTTGATCTTAGCACAAACACAATATATTCAGGCTCTTATTTTTTTCTAGGCTATATCCGTTTCGAATAGCTTATCGCCTGACATTCTGAAGGGCCCCGTATTTTTAGATTTTTATACCACGCCACAGCCGGAGGAGTGCCACAGGATATGGTTTGTATGCATCACTCCCGTTACCATGTCGGTAAAAATAAACACTACCATTAACGAAAAAAGAAAAAAAGCAACGCAGAACATATTTGTCATTCAATCGAAAAATAAATTCGGGTGTATAAATCACGTAAAACGGTATTGATTCAAAGGAGACTCGTGTTTGCTTTACACAAAAGCCGCGGTAAAACACACATTATACCAGGGGTCTCAAACTCTTTTCAGAATGGAAAGAGATAGCTCCCCCTCCCCCTATTGTTTTTACTTTACTAAGGACAGCAAGTGACGTGTTTTTGTTATATTTGAGTCGAATGATGAGTGAGCGAGCTTAGCTTTTGTTTTGGGAGAAAAGTGCAGGATGCCAACTTGGTTCTCACCCAAACTTGCGCTTGCTTCACACTAAAGCCGTGGTCACACACATATACAGTATTAAACCAAGGGTCTCAAACTCACTACAATTGTGGAGCCAGATAGCCCACGCCCCAAAGGTCGAGGACCATCATAGAGCGAGGTCGTGAGGGGGGGGATGTGTTTGGGAATCAGCTATGTAAAAAAAAAGTTGAGTCTCCCTGTGGCATAGCAGAGATTTTCTAGAGAAGCGGCCTCGAGCTTTCTGACTTTTGTAAACTAGTAATTTTGCCAAAGATACTGTCAACTTTAATTTTTATCGGGATAGCGTTAAGGAGCTCGTGTAGCAGAAAAGCCGGCTTCGGTGGCTTGACGGTAAAATCCTGATTGGTCGATAGGTCATGACGTCACAGGCCCATGATCTCGCGCGGGAATTTCAAACAACCCACAACACTGACGTGAAACGTGACGTCAGGCGTGGAATGAAAGTGATTAAAAAATGAAAGACGTTTACAAATCTCTAACGCGAAATTAGAGCGCAGCTCTTTAGGAGGAGGAGGGGAAGGTACGGAGGGGAGGGTATGCCCCTCCTCCGTACCCTCCCCTCCTCTCCTCCTCCTCTTCCTCCATCGCAATTTGTTTCGCGAAGAGCATATGCACATATGAGCTTGTTGTACCAGCGCCATCGCATTAGCTCGCCTTAAAAACAGGAGAGTGCATTAAACATTACAGCGGAGCAGGCACATATCGATAAAAAATAAAAGGCGAGAAGAACGAAAAAGAGGAAGAAAATAAGGAAGAAAATGAAGCAATATTTAAAACGGAAAGCTCGATGCAAGATGCACAATTGCGTGCATTCCATGACGCTGTTCTGCAAGGGGGCCTTCGGAATTTGTGTAGTTTCGAAAGCGCGCCAAAACAAACATTAAGCTGCTTTATTTGTTTTATATCTTGTACTTGCAATCACGTTTCATGGGCGCTTCAACGGGCAAAGAAAATTGTCGTAATTGAAAAATAACGATCTCGAGTTCTGGCGGGCAATGAAAAACTAGATATCGCCGTATTTCGTTGGGAATAAGTTTACTCATTGAAACTTTACCGCGTACTGCATCATTAAATAAAGCTATACATCGCAGAACCGGCGAATCTTTACTACCAAGTTTACAAAAACTAAAACCCAAACAAATAATGAAAATAAAAAAAAAAATGTATTGTTTCGGTGCGGAAAATGGCATTTCGAAAACCCAAGTTTGATATTCCTAATTATGTGCCACGCCAACAAATTCAAAACACTCCATTAAAAATTTGTAAAAATCCATTCAGTAAACTCAAAAGTTTCCCGACATCACTTTGTTTCTGAATACCTCGTTAAAACGCCTTTCGTACGCGACGGAAGCTTTGTTATTGAGAGTCAAAGTTCCCCCGTTATTTTTGCAGCCTCCAAAAGGTTGAAAAATGAGTGTCGATTCTGTGTGCACTGTTCGTACTGTATTATTTCTTCATTAGGTTCGACGTAAAAGGGATCGTGGTTTGTATTAAGAAACTGATGAATACACTTACATGGGAGAGATTTAAAGTTGTTCTAAGCGTTAACAATATCCGGGCGCAAAACCTACGATGCTTCTTCCATCACACGGATATGTAGTGGTTACTAAAATGTTACTAAGTGTCGTTATACTCTTTACTCGCTCAAAAGTTTCACGACGTGAGTTACTCGTGACCGACTCTGTAAAGAAACCCGTCGCTGTACCGTACAAGCGAAGCTTTCTTTTCGGGTTAAATAGCCACTGGCCGACGTCAAGCTGCAAAAGTCACTTCGGAAGAAAGCCCCCAAATTGGGGTATTTCCGCTAACGAGGCTCGTTTAAAGCTCACAGAAGAGTGGTGCTCGCCACAAAGGCTAATTCTGAGCCCATGCCGTACACTGTCTTTTAACTCGCTAGCTCAAAGAACGAGACGACGGCTGCGTGCAAAAATAAGGAACGCCTGCGTCGACTACGACGAAGGAGAAGGCGATAACGATGATGGTGATGATGATTTACATTGTGTAAAAGACGATAGATGAACGCCCCCTTTGATGTTTCTGGCGAGCGGAAGAGGCGGAGCCAGTTCGCCTCTCCCGCTCGTTCTCCCGAAAAAATTTAAATAAAAAAAAATAAAATATTTACGCCGTGGGTAGCCGGTTCGCCTCGTAGAAATGGCGACGCTGGTTTAAACAGTGTCGCCCTGAAATTCAGATGGGCGGCGTGACTGCACACTGAGTTTTATCCCGCGTCCAAAGTGGTTCATCTCCTCGTTGTCTTGCTCGGAAAAATACGTATAGGAAATAAATTGGTCGTGTTTGTCGACGGAACCCATTCCTTCACAGGCTTAGTTTTTTTTTTCTGGAGGATGATGTTATTGAGAAGTAATCGGGTATCCTATGTAAACAACCTCATTCGTCGTTAGACCCCAATTGTTTGCTTTCGTCGAACCAATATTTTCCCAGATATAATCGAGATAGAGAAAAAACAATTTACTCCCGCACAAATTGCCCCCTTAAACGTTCGCGTCTCGTCGTGGCCTCCCTACAGCTGTTTGTTGAGAGTCTGTTTTGATTAGAAGGTACAGCCTAAGAAAAAAAGGTCGTCATATGGGGTACAACTTTTGGTCCGGTCAAACGTCGTCACGCGTGTAAACACCTTTCGGCCGAAAATGACAACCCCATGCGTAGTCAAGCAACCGGTAGTTGTACGTGACTACCTCATAAACCAACATGACAGCCGACGAGCAACGATACGATTAAGGCTTAGCAAACTACATGGATTTCGGCGGAGTGAGAGAATAGGGCGAGCATGCCCCAATTTCACTATAAGCTTCTCCGAAGACCCTTCCGATTACGTTCCGTCTTTTACCGATTTGTGGCTGGCCGCTGTCACTCATGAAAAAAAAAAATAAAAAGATAGACGGGTCTGCCCGACTGGAGAGCTGACTGAAGCGAGCAGAGCCGCCTCCTAATGGCTATACTCTCCCAAATGGATTCGCGCTTCGAGATAAATGCCATAGCGCAACATAAGCGGCTTAAATATAATGCTCGGCGACTCCCCGAGAATATTTGCTGCGCGCTTCAATTCGAAAATAAATAAAGACTCGGCGCAGCGAACAATTTATATTCAGTTGAATACATTTATACCTGTCGAGGTTATTAAACTTTATTTTTATTCAAATCGGACCGGAATTTGCGTATCGTCCGATCTTTCACCGACACGAGGTGCTCAGAACAAGCGGTTGTGAACGATTAGAATGTGTGTACAATTCCTCGTTTTCTTCGGTACCTCGCTTACCTTTAATGCATCTGTTGCTTACTAAAAAAAAAAAAAAATAGTAGGAATACAAAAAAAAAGGAACATATTTTTTATGACCCCGAGATAAACCACGCATTGCCCGATGCTCTGATTCGGTCAAAATCAAGCGGTTGGGATAGAAAGCCAGAACTTGGAAACACACTATTAAGAGGATAAAAACAAAATAGGAATAAAAAGCAGTTCTTGTTTCTATGAAGTAAAAAAAGCAAACAATGAAAAATATAAGCCGATATATATGTTTCAAATGTGATGTGCTCTACTACCCGCTCTGTTTCGTGGAACAGTGGTGATAAACAGTTTTATTATTAAAGAAGAAATCAATAGGCCTTTACAACTTCCCAGTGTCTTCTCATCTTATTTAAAAGCACCATCGTGAGCACAATTGTCTGTCTCAATATGTCGACGAACGTAAGTCCATCAATGGGTGAGGAACAGAACCGTAAGAACTGTAACTATTGTTATCCTTGTCCTAAGAAAAAAATACATCGAAGTTCCCTGAAACAAAAATTGGGAGAATATTGAAACCTCAAATTGTCTTATTTGCTTTTTACTCCAATTTCAGGGTAAGAGAGAGAAAGTCCTAAGTTGAATTTGAAGACGAATCGTGCTACAAATTTATCCAACCCAATGTGTTTCAAAACGCTGAGACTCGTACCTGCAAGAAAACAAAAATGAAAACGCAACGGGAGTACATTACGAAAACATTCTTTCTACATTTGTACTAACGACGCAGACCCATCCTTAATTAATATTTGATTACACTAGCTGGGTCTCGTGTGTAGACAAATTATATATTTCCCAGTAAACAAAAACAGAATAAAAAATGAATAAAGTTTGGAGAGCGCAATAATTACTCGCCCGTAATCGCATACGGCGCTCTTTCCTCATCCGCGGGGAGAGCTTATGAGCTCGCTTTTTGTTCTTGTGGTCTGTACTGCGACGACGATACGCCTCCCATTAAAGTCCATCATCCCTTCTTTTTTATGTTCGTTGTTTCGACTGAATTCCTGCTGACAGAGCGAGAACTACGAGAATTCAAAGAAAGCGAAGCGGGACTTAATTATCGCCACAATCTGCGTCCGCATTCGAAGCTCATTTGGGACGGGCCGACCCGGTCGCGTACGCCTACCGTGAGCGGACAACTACTCCGATTAATGCAAAGTCAAAATAGCGCCAGCTCTTTACGTGTCTGACTTCTGCGGGGATAATGCTTTGAGAGAAGCCTATGACTTTGAAGGGCCACCCACAGCCCAGAATATATTTTTCGGTGTTCCCCTGACGGCTGGAAATGATCCCCTCAAAATTGGAAGAATCAAAAACTGAGCGTGTCTCGCGAAATGATCGCAGACAGCACGAGGAACGCTTTTGATGGTCACGCTTCTTGCTTGGCGATTGTACCTTCTCATCGGATCGCGTCGCAATGGCTACGGATAGATGACCTTGAAACCCAAACTATTCTTCAACTCTCCGGGATTGCAGTAGCTTGATTGATCGGCTTGCATTTGGAAGAGAAAGAAAAACGTTCGAATTACCTCCACCTATGCCGCTCTATGTACTTTCCTCGTGGAAGACACTACTTGGAAGCCGAGTTCGTTGGGTAGGGCCAGGTCGACACCAAGCTTCCGCCATGCGGGGATTTCGTGGTGGAAGGGCTGCAGTCTACAGACATTGGTTGAGAGTTGCTGCGAACTTGCGTACTTTGTTTATTGATTAGGTAAGCGCGGCGAACGGCGTCAGCTGGCTTCGCCCGTGCGGCGCCACGTCGCTGGTTTCTTGGTTCTGCCAGGAACTCGACGCGTCGACGCGACAGGGCCGAGAATGTAACCAACGCGGTTCATCGAACGCGTCACTAATGACCTAAACCTCGCCCGCAGCGCAGGATTTCAACGCTTCTGCTTTGCCAATAATCAGATTACTCGCGAAGTGGGTCAATGCATTCTGCGCTGATGTAGTTCGCTCGTAACTGATTGTCATTAATTTTATCCGGCAGGCGTAATCGCTTACCTAATCTGAAAGCGTGAAAATTAGCTGAGTTAGGGGGTACTTCGTTAAACGCGGTAATTACTAATAATAATTAAAAAAAAGCCAAGCATCGCAATTTACGAAAGAAGCTCGGAGAATTACACTACAAGAGAAAAAAAGAGGAAAAAAAACGCTTTAGTCGAGGTGTTATGTCTGCAATTAGACGGTTAGGACACAACGTTGTTCGATTAACTAAGTTACAGAAGTGCCATAGACGCCGCCTCCACGAGCTGTACCCCCCTCTCCACCCTCAGGATTCAGATCCCCTCGTTAGACACGCCATCGTTTTGGAGAGGGACGGCTGCAGTGGTAACTAGTATTACACATGTTTTGAAGGATAGCGTCTAGATGGCGCTTTTTCCGTAAAGTCTCCGAAGGATAGAATTTTTAAAATGCAGCCTCTTAACTCGTTGTGACTTCAAGAAGAAAAAAGTAGTTTTGCTTTTTATTCATGAGCTCCTCTAAGTAGTTATTTCAAGATTTCGTTGTAGGAAGAAGAAACGGTGTTCTTGGGTGTTGGAAACGTGTACAGCTCGATAAAATAAGTATATTTTCTGTAAGCAAAGCTAAAATTTACCCACATATACCTTGATTCACTACCTAAAGAAGTAAATCAGGGATGCACCGAGAGAAGCTGGACTTTCAGTTTACTACGGTTCTTGAGATGAACACGAGTATAGATGGTCCTTGAAAAGACGGGTGGTGGGCTTGAGGGGGAGTTCCACAAATGAGTTGATTTTATGACGTTGGTAGAACATTTTGCATGTTGACTTATCATGCTCGATCGTACACTAAAATTTTGTACGCAATTGTTTTTCTTCTCGGTTTCTTGAGGAGCCAAGGATTTTGAGCACGTTGGTGTGGTCGGCTTTTTATTTGACCTTAAATTTGACGTCTTCTAGAGTGCACTGGAGTGCCAAGCGACGTCTAAAGTAGCGCTTTTATTAAAAGCGTTTTTGTTCCGCTTGGTTAAACAAAATGGACAAGGAACCTCCTTCTGGAACTGCGGCGAAATCCACCGAAGACAGTAATTGCCATACTGCACTTAATGACAGGTACTAATGTTCTGGTTCACGAATGTTGAAGATCACTTTCATGTTACTACTGGTCAGACGCGAGCTACCATCGCGCCCGACGTCACGAACTGAATTTTCGACTATACTTTCCGACTACCGTAAGGCCATTCAGGGCAACAGAAGGCAATTCTGCATCGGTCAACGCAATAGGTGTGGCGCATGCTCCCGATTCCTTTATCGCTCTGGCAGCGGAGCCTTAGGACTGCATTGGCTGTTACATCATACGATCAACAGAACATTTTCTGATTGAATGATAAACTATCACGACGATGGACAAGCTGTACAAGAATAATTGTGAAAATTGATGCGCTATATATGTTTAAGACTTGCAAGGTATTTGGCGCCTGGAAGACGATGAACACTATCAAAAGGCATGGAAGGCACTGAACTTTCATCACGTCCACAAGTGTTTTCGGCGTACGTGAATGTTTTTATAGCATTTTTATCATAATTAATTTTATCATCAAAATAAACATTGTTGCTACATCGAAAACATTGTTTTCTCGTTGCTCCTGCGCTTTCATTCCAACTTTTCTTAATCCACTAATAGCTGTGTAAGAAAAACGTCCATGCATGCTAACATTTTGTGTCTGTCATTAATCACCCTCAATCTGTCCATCAGTCTCCTAGAAGCCTCAGAATGATAGCTAGTGTTTCGCCAACAGACTTGGACGTGTCTCTTAGCGAACCTTCGGCTTCCGGTTCGCTGTTTCCAGGAAGTGTCTTCTTCTTCCAGCTTGGTCTCCCCTGATCTGCTTCGACTTGTTCGACCGGATGTTAGCTCGACGGAGCCTTCCAGAGTCCAACCTGACAGGCTGCTTTGTCCTTCTCTTCTTGCGTTGAAGTCCAGAAAAAACAGAGATGGAAGGAAAAGAGGGTGGTTCTGATTAAGAAATGAGCCATTGGAAGACCGGTGATGGTAAATATATGTGTCTGTTTTGAACCTTTTTGCAGTGACCAAGCTTAATCTGTTTCGTTAGATGTGCACTAATCCTTTTAGCAGCTCGCTTAAGCTTACTGCTCTTTGTACATTTAAAACGTGTGCCTACGCGTTTCCCGAAACAAATAGAAGAGGCGAAGGAGAGAAAAAGGATGGCTGGGCCATCGGCCATTCCATGGCTTTTGCTGCTGTCCCCGAAGGCCGGCTTTGAAAGCTCATTGCAAATATCTAGAGAGAGTTTGTTTCCGTAGTTATATCACGTAGACCCAGACAGAATCAGGGGAAAAATCCTTTTCCGCGTCTAGCGCCACTCTGATTCGCTTACCCCTGAAACGTGGTCCAGAATTCCGGTCTCGGATTATTGTTCGCTACATTTTATGCGCAACGAGAATGGCGGGAATAAACACTAGGGTTCTGGATTTTCAGCTGCACGTACACGGGGCACTCAGAACACCAACGTGACTGGGCGTTGTCCCGCGAAAAAACGATTCCAGGATTGGGTCTGCGTCTAACCTTCCGATCTTATCCTCTGGATTTCCGCGTGAGGACGTTAATGCTCCGGATCGCTGGGATCTGAGTGTAGTCATAGAAATGAACACATCGCTGGCCAAAAAAACTAGACTAGAAGATGTAAAGTCTGACCTCACCATCGTTTAGTGGTAGAGTAACTATATACAGTTACTCTACCACCAACGAGTGCTTGTGTGTCAGTCTTGTCTTCTATACTGCCCCGACCCACGCTTGCTCTATCACAACGCCTGTCGCTCTGCAGATGATGAGTCGAAGGAAACGCCGGCAGCCAAGGTTTGGGAGGGCACAATGTCAGTGTGCTTCAAACAGTGTGGTACTACTCGCCGACGGGTACAACATGGTTGTACCCCCGTTTGCACACTTCAACATCACAAAATAAAAATGTGCGTTAAAGAAAAAATGGCACTGAAAAAGGTAACAATTGTATCCAGACAAAACTGATAATGTTTCGTTGGCGACGAAAACATCTGTTTTTCGTTTTAGTTAGGAGTTGACCACATACTGAAACGCCTTCCAAGGAACGACGTTGATCGAAACGCTGATCCGTTTAACAGCAGTGCAGGACCAAGTTTTGTTTGTCGGTACAACTGTCTCGTTGTTTTTGTTTTTACGAATGCTTTTCCTAAACGCTTTATATCAGTGCGCCGAAGCGAGGGGTAAAACTCTTTGCTGGGATTGACAGAGGAAATATTGACCAATTTTCTTTCCCAAGCTCTTGTTTCTTTCTTGTGGCTGCTGATTTTAAAACGACTCAGGCCGACTTGCTTTGATTTCAGGGTTCACTGCCTGTGGATATAATCTGTGGCAGTCCAAGCACAAAAGCAAGAAAGAAAAAAAAAGAAAACATTCGTAAGCAAAAAGTAAAATAAAAGAAGAAAAACACTGGTGGATCTTTTTTTTTAGATGTCGATTAGAAAACGGTTGAAATTGATAATTGATTTGTTTTTGTCGTTTCATTTTATTCAACAGCCCCCAAATATCAACCCTTAAATTTAGAATTGATCTTATCTAACGTAACATGAGCTTATTTAGCGCGGGCTCTTGACTTTCTTTGAAGCTAGTTTACGGTTCGAATTACGCCTCCATAAAATAAAGTAATACATGTTGTCCCTTATGTTGCAGAAGAGATTACACCTGACGGTAATTATCACAATTTAGTAGGGGGGCACTGAACCTGAATTTGAAAGTGATCCGGCTAAACGCGGTATGAATCGACCATTTCCAGTCAATATCCTTAAACGAAATGAGCTTGTCCGGATGACTGATCTGAATATGAATGAATCATGGCTGAAGAGTTAAAGTCGATATGAATTGACCGTGTCCAGGCTAAGTTCCCTCGTCCAGATTTTTAGTCTGGACATAAATGAAGTAAGTTCCGCTAGTTTATGGGAATATAAATTAATTACATCCGGTTGGTTAGCATTCGGACATTAGATGTTTCTTTCCGGATGGTTATCCCGGACACCGATAGGTCATGTTTCGATAGCTTATGCGGGTATCAAGTGATCATATCCAGTTGGTTAACATCGGAATATTAGATGCTAATTTTTAACAAGTTATCCTTATGCAATTTGTTTATTGTTATACCATATTCGGACGGTTAGTACGGAAATGACTCGATCATATCCCGATGTATAATACGCGTAGTTTTTTAATGGAACATGGAAGGAAGTTATAATGGAAGTCCCGGCTCCCAGAAATTCGAAAGTCCCTGTGTTCGTGCGTACCCCATGGCGGATCATGTCAGCACAAGCGTTACGTGACTTTACGTGACCCTGACATCACTAATAAAGCATGGCATCACTTAATGTACCGCGACACTGACGTGTCCCTAGTGTCACGTGACTTTACGTTACTTTACGTGATGCTATGTTCTGTTACTTGTTGCTACCTCACGAGGCAACACGACTAGATGCCTTCACGTTACGTGACGTAAGGTCGCGTGAGGTGAATGAATAAACAGTGTTCTTCACTTCCCTTATCTAAAGTTCGTTGGAAGCAAATGGTGGCGCAGCAAAGTGAAATGAGCAGTCCTTCTAAACAAAGGGTGACGCAGCAATCGCTCATGGCACTGGTCTCGCGCCCTCACATAAACAAGTGTTGTCGGTACTTGTGAGAAACACCAAGAGTGCATTTGATCGAGGGGCTTTACCCTAAACGACTGTTTGGCGTTGATAATAATGCAATTAATGAAAAGGTGCTAGCGAGCTGGACGAGACTGACAAAAATAATCCCCGCAGAAGGGGAACAACGGGGACAAAGGACAATCTCAAATCTCCAAACACAGCTAGGTGACTGCTGAGCGACCGAAACAATCCGCCAGGTCCTGGTATCGAACCAGGGACCTCTCCATTTCCAGTGGAGCGCTCTACCAACTGAGCTATCCATGAGTTTGACGTCGTTAGAGCACACATTTTTTAGCAACTGCCAACAGCCTAACCAAGACTGGAGGCAGGTGTTAATATCCGTTTTCTTTTTATTGATGTTTAACTCCTGGTTAGCTCAGTTGGTAGAGCGCTCCGCTGGAAATGGAGAGGTCCCTGGTTCGATACCAGGACCGGGCGAATTTTTTTATTCGCGCACTTGCCACCTAGCTATGTTTAGAGATTTGTGTTGTTTCTTTGTCCCCCTTGTTCGCCTACTTCGGGGATTATTATCGTTATGTTTGGTGTTGTTTACAAAGTTTTAGACGATCACTCCTCCTCTACAATATAGGGCTTTGGAGATTAAGGTCGCTGCCAACTCTTTTTTATTTTTTATTTATTTCTATCATAATATACGCAAGGTTATAATCAACCAAAAAATTGCCCGTATTCGGAAGGTAATTTCAGAAATTTATTAACGTATCGGGATGCTCAGGTCGGAAATGGATTACCTTTGTGGGAGTTGACCGGGTTTGATCGATCTGGATTTGATCGATCGGGACAGGAAACAACGTTAGAACATACCGTAGGAAGACACTCACAGAGCCATCCTCTCGAAACCACGAGTCGCCGAAGGCATTTAGTTTCCAGCGTGTTTCCTTTCGAAATTATACTTGGTTCACCATTAAGATGCCAGTGCGATGAGAGCTACGCGCCCGCCAATTAACCACCGCCGTTATCCGACTGGTGTGTTTAGCGTCCTATCCCGACAATACATGACAAGTATAGTCCCGAAATCGGTGACAAATGACGTCACAAAAACCGATGTGTCATTCTGTCGCATGTCGCGATCCTGGCGGTTAATCGTACACACGCTGGCGAAAAATACGATCGAACACAAGTATTGCAGTCGTCGCGCGCGCCCCAACTCCTGCCTGGCGAAACTTGCGTGGACTGTCGAACTAGAGAGCGACCCGCAGCAGAACAAGCGTCTTTAACGTACACCAGAACTTGTGGGACACCGTAGTTACCGCGACCGGCGACAACATGACACCGTCAGCCGGCGAAAATTGAAGGACCCCCTTTTTGGGGACGCATTAAACACATCGGTTGGAGACGCGTTCCAGACACCATAGTTTCATCACCTGACGCCGCTCGCTGCGCGGCGGTGTGGGCGGAAAAGAGGTCGCGTGGCGAAAGATAGACATATGGCCGGTCCAACGAGCACCTATAGCTTCGACCGCACTGTCGGCGTACACGGGCGAACGTAGTATAGGCCGCTGCAGTCACGCGTGAAGCTAAACGGTGGCTTTCCCGGCGAGACCAATTCGGTCGTCCATGATCCCTACATCCGGGTTGTTAGGTTGACCCGGCCGACACTCTGCACTTTGCTTCGTATGATCTTTGTATAGGAGCATTCCGTAGGATTGGAGGGGAGGGTGTAGCGGTCCGAAAAGTATAGCGTATCATATCGAGTGAACACAAATCGTGCGCGATTGGCAATACGCGCGTTGTACGTAGGCAATTAGACACTGCAGTCTTGTCCACGGACTCTATGCTAGAATGAAGTCTGGTTTGAGCTAGTTGGATCATGATGATTTAAAAGGTTAAAAGCGCTAAACAACTAGGACAAAAGAAAAAACGCACAGGACACAGACAGGCGCCCGGGCCTGTTTGTGTCGTGAGTGTTTTCTTCTTCGTCCCTGTTGTTATGCGTTTTTAACCTTTCAAAGTCTGCCAGACGTTCGAGTAAACAGGGCGTGTCGCGAGGAAAGCGGAAATGCGAACAAGTCCAGCAGGGAATAATGAGGCCCCTTTACTTATGTATCCTGCCCCCTAGCCTCCTGGCTTGACTTTTATAGGGGTTCCCTCTAGGTGATAATTTACGCAACCAGGCTCGGGCGTGGGGCGGGGACGCCCTACCGTGGACAACACAGTAGAGTCAGAATACGAAATGCGCTATGACAGTGTGGGAACTGCCGGCCGCTCGCTTTTGAATAAAACACGCTGCGCCGCTCTCGCCAGCGCGGAGCTCGCATTCAACAGGGTCGTCCGGTAGGGATCAAACGTTCCTCAAAGATGCAGCCCTGCTTCTCTCCCCGTGGGAGTGTCGAGGAAACCGGGGACTTGTGGAGTTTCGCCGGTGTGGCTTCCTTTCTTCGCCTGGCCGTTACCCGAGAGACGCTAACAGGCTTAGGAAGAAGCCAATGGCGGTCGAAGGCTCGGTCTGTTGAAGTACACAGCTCGCACTGACGTCGCAATAGCTGCCATTTTGTTTGCCTTGCTGCTGAGCGCGTAGTTTTTGCAGCATACGTTTTGAACCAGGCAATTTGTTTTCCTCTCAAAGACAAGCATGAAGGAGCACGTTACGATAACGTCATGCACAAGCCACGCGTGCCCCATTTGAAGCTCCCTTCACTCTTTCCATATTTAGACAGAGCGACTGGACACACACGGAGCTAGAAAGTGGACGAAGCGAGCACTGGCTAAGAAATTTCTGGTTTTATTTTTCAAGAAACCAAGAAAAAGATACGCGGCTCTCTGCCCAGGATGAGATGGAACCTGCGCAACAAATTACTCAGTGCTATCAGTTATACACTGTCACCGCGTTATCCCCCGATTTTCAATTCGAGCTCACTTACCTCAAGAAAGCCTGAGTCACAGAGGTTGATGGCGTTCAAGTATGCGGATGGTAAAGCGTCCAGGGATCTATTGGTGTTGCTTGGTATATCTTGAAAGTGCCGCGATTCAATAAAAAGTTTCTGCCGGGGTATCGCTCAAGCTTGTTTGTCTCTCGCCACTCCAACGCCCTATCGATGGCGGGGCGGTCGTTCCAAGATGGCGGAAGAGACGGGGATAGATTTTCCCTGCGCCAGCTCACTAACGCTGGTCAGTGTGCTTATCGCAGGTGACGGAGCTGTTGACGTGCGTTAGGAAATCCAGCATGTTGTTTTGTAGCGTGAGCTACACTGGCCGAGGTTGAGCAGTTTCGCGTGGCTCCTGGAGAGCCGTGCTGCGCATGCGCGAGGAGCAGTGACGTCACACGGCGCACAGCTGGCGAAAAAAGTCTTTGGGGGTTTTACGTGCCAAACCAACGACGGGCATCTGGCACGCCCCAGCGGAGGACTGAGGATTAATTTGGACCACCTGGGGATCTTTTGACGCGCAACCGAAAGCTCGGTTACACGGCGCTTCCTCCGCAATAAGCCTCCGTCAGACTGCGGGCGCCTCGGCCTAGATTCCAACCCCCCACATGGGGTTCGAATGCGGCTGCACAGCTGGCGCGCCGGAGCCGCCGCCGCCGCGCGCGCCTCGGCGGTCTGCGCATTCTAGAGGAGTGACGTCATAGCCGCGGCAGACGCACTGGCGGCGCCGCGTGCCCAGCTGTGCGCCTCCGTTGCGCAGTAGCCAAGTCTGACGCTGCACCGGAGCCGCTTGATAGCACCTCTCATCTTGTGCGCATGCGCAGAGGTATCAGTGGGGGTATACATATAGCGGGGCGTTTGCCAGTGTGGTATAGCCACGGAGGAGAGCGAAATTGCTGCTCAGCGGCGCAGAAGAGCGGAGAGCCCTGACTCATCGGATCCCGAAGTAGTCACATAATGCGTATACCGTGTGTGTGTGTCATTGAAGCAGCAGTAAGCTTGATAATCAAGCTAATCCTAGACAACCAGGAAAGCTAAGAATAACCAGCTGAACCTACACTCTTAGAAAAAAGGGTATCGATAGTCCTCCCTTAGGAGAGGAACGGTCTTGTAACCTATGTTCCTTCAGAAAGAGAGGAACTTTCGTCCCTGAAGCAGGGGAGCAAAGTTCCTCCGTCGCCTGCATCTCATTATGGCGGCCCTGAATCGAGCAAATCGAGCTCAATAAGGCTTAACGAGGACGCTACGTCTCTTGAACGGGACGAGAGGAGCAGCAAATAAAAGCGTAACACGAGCTTTCCGCGAACTGTGTTTATTTCCGAAGCCAGATTCCCCCCACAGGTACAGAAACTTGCGTTTCGAAAGCAGTTACTCAGTCTTCTCGTCGACAGCACTGCGATGTTAAACGGAGACAACCGATACCCAGTTACTTCGCGCACTTTACGTCTTACCTTTGGTGTTCCTCGAGTCACTATTACTTCGTCAACCGCACATCACGGAGGAACGGCAAACCCAATCCGCGAAACCAAAAGCCGCTCTCAAAAGAACTAAAGGCGCATTCACACAGCGGAAAGACGCGCGTCGTGGGGTGAATTTTTTGCTTATTTTTGTATCGAAAAAAGTCGCGCGCCGAGGAGGACGACGCAGGGAGACGACGCCTCGGAACCCAATTTTTCCCTCGACGCGCGCGCTTGAGCCAATCAGCGAGCGTCCGGACGTGACGTCTCGCCCTTTTCCGGTTAGAAAACGTTTTCGCTGTTTTTATTTTCGACCCACAATGAAGGCGAAAAGGCAGAGGTGGCAGAGGGGTCGGGGGGATTCGTGCACTCACGAAACGTGGATGGAAGCATTTCAGCGTGGAAAGAAGCAAGCCGATTGGAACATCTGACTGTGAGCAGTGTTTTATGTGCGTGTACGACGCCTTGAAACTACTCTTCATCGTTTGCGCGAAAGCTGCCACCGAAGTTCGCGGTGTGTTCCAACCTCCGCTGTGCGGGAGCGATCACTCCCAATGTGTTGTGTAGTCTTTGTGTGCACCCTCCACTACGGAATACAACAGTTGTCCATCGAAAACACTTTCGCACAAGCTGCGTGCAGTGTTAAAGGTACGGACGCGAAGGCTCTGGGACGCGCCGGCGTAGCACCGTGCTTTGTTTGCAGAAAAACGCGGCAAATAGCACCTTCTGAAGCTGCCCGTTCGAGTTCGTGCTTTTCGCCAATGCTGCGTATAACCGGAGTGTAAACGTATATAGTAGTATAATCATCGCCGTTGTCCATTCAGTGAAGACGGTTGTCTCCCACCGCATATGCAATCGCGAAGGCAAGGCAACAACAATCGTGCGAAGCAGACGAATAAAAAACATTCTGTGTTCTCTCGACAAACGCGAGATTCTACGAGAAGACGCCGCCGTCGAGTGGCTCTGTGTGACTGCTTCGTATTTTACGACGCCGGCGCTGACGCCGACCGCAACGCGCGTCTTTTGCTCAGTGTGAATGCACCTTAACTCAAAGCCACTGTTTATCGCGTAGCGTGAAAGGTTAAATCGCTTGCCACTAGATGGCAGGGTCAAGCAGAGTAATTGCAAGTAGCTAGGCTAGGTGGCGCTAGGTACTGCCCAATTCATGTTCTACAAAAAAATATTTTTATTTTTTCAGCCCACCATTGCGCTTACGGATCTTCGGGAACCTCTCCTTTACTCACATTACACATACTACAAGCACCACGTGAACATACACTGAGCACATACACTGCACATACAAACATCAATTCAACGGCACACTAACCCGAACGCTACACCCGAGCTCTGCTTTTCCGTCTTTTATACTGGTCGTTTTGAACGTACGGAATTTTTCGGTGACTGAATAAGCAATAAAAAATATTCCCAGCATGTTGATTTTTTTCTAGCAATGTCATACCTTTGACAGTATTTTGAATGACTCAAGGGATGAATCTCTTATTAAAAAGCGAACGCTCGATCATGCCGTAAATATTTGAAATCCAATAAATCAAGCCGCTCCAATGCGGTTCGAAGCCATGAGTTTGTTTCCCCGCGTGGCACGTCGTAGCCTCTATTTCTATTGTAGTGTTTGTTTTTCTATTTGTGCTGTTCGCGCAAGGCTGCAATTGCCGTCTTGAATTAATCTCTGTAGAGCGGATATTCACTCAGCTGGAAGTGATGCTTCACGGGCTGAGAGATCGCTTTTCGATCAACTTGAATGCAGTCAAAGCCGCGACTTGCGGCAGGTGTTAAGTGTACGGAGCTACGCCGTGGCGAGCTCGAAAACCTCTTGCGAGCATCCCAGCGCGCCACTTTGAGGGCAGTTTCTCCAGGGACCGTAGTATATTTAAACAGCGAAATAATGGGTAGCTTTTTTTTTTCCCGATTTTACCTACTATTCTTTTTTCATGCTAAAATTCCACACTGTAAATATACCTAATTTCCGTCATGATTTCGTACTGTTCAGTCCTTTCCCCAGAGCGCAATCGCTCTCGGTTACGAGACAACCGACAGTCACATTGGCCACTGTACGATAGGAGCTTACTGTTCAGACCAGCGTTCCAACATGACTATCCGCACGTCGATCGATTGCACCTAACCCCTAAAGTGGTATTAAACTTTTTAATGTAAAGCGGAATGTCAACCTGCGACACCCCACCCCGTCCGATCACGGCCCGACCAGCGGCATCAATGCCCGACAGTTTACGTCATCTCACCTTGTTGTTACACCACTGATACGCGAACACACGGTCACATCGGCGATAATTCCAGTCTTCTGTTCACAACCCACAACACTGCCATCACGATGTTGCTGCTATGTTGCTGACACGCACAAATACAGAACCACGTTGAACGCCGGTCGCACTCGGCATCGGAAAACAGAACCGAACTCAGCAAGAAAGGCGCCCAGGCAGCCGGCAGCAAAACCTGCCTGTCTTGGACGCAGTTCCTGCGATTTCCATAACGTCGAGAACGTCGACACAGTTCCGCGTGGTTTCGCTACTGTAGTTCCGCGTGAGCCCCGCAATTCGGAGACGGCCATCTTTCCCAGTGTACGTGGCGCTGCTGGCACTGCTCCAGAACTTCGCCGTTTCTAGCGGCTTCGTTTGCTCGTTTCATAACATTAGTGATAAAAACGTCCATGCAACCGAAATGCTCTGCACGTTTGGACTAGAAGACGGAATTACAGGCGGCCTTCGCTGCCGCTGAAGCTCAATCAACTCAACAGCATTTATTAAACAACGTGCGCGACCTGCTCGAAAACGAAACCGAAAGAAGTTGAGTCGGGAGGGCGAAAGCTTTCTCCAGTCTGCCTGGAGAAGGAGGAAAATGTCTCGTTCCTCCCTCCTTCTCGTGTCCGCTTGGGGGCGCGTCAGTAGAAGGGAGGAAGACGCGCCGTTGCTACTTTTTTCCTCCATTTTTTTTAGAGTGTAAGCTCACGCTACGTATATCCTAGCATAGCCGAGCTAAGCCACTGTAATTTTTTTGAAGTTCCAAGAACATCGCAGAACTTGTGACGCTTCGTGGCAGGCGAACGTGTTTTGGGCGCCGGTCATCATCATTGTGTGCAGCAGAATATGTTTGTGGGTGGTAAAAATATCGTGGTGTTTGCGCTATGCCTGGCCACCGGTGCTCTAAAACTTGAGCCGCGCATAGTGAGCAAGCTCCGATAGAGCAGGGGTGCTATGTTGCGCTTTTTGGACTCCCAGGAGACTTGGAAGAGGGAAGTGACGTCAACGACTAGAGAAACGCAGATTGGATGTTGACAGAAGAAAACAAAATCAACATCCAATCTGCATTTGCTGCGTTGTTGACGTCACTTCCCTCTCCCTAGTCTCCTGGGAGTCCAAAAAGCGCAACATAGCCCCCCAGCGTTCACAGTATTGATGTCTCTGTCAGAGGCTCACATCTCGCTGTACACCGTGGCGGATTGCAACTCGCGATCAATCTGAGCCATGGGTACCAATAAGCAGTTTTAGCATAGCGTAGCCACAGGTTACAGTACGGTGAGGCAGCTGCGGCCAGAAGTTCGCGCTACGCCTTCGAAGCATAATTTTCAGCGCTCGCCAAGAGCGTTGCTGTAACCACGGTATAGACTGTCGTAACGAACGCCATAGAAGAACTGAATAATGACGCCATCAACGTGACTAAAGTTTTTATTAATCGCTCTATTAAACAAAAATTAAAATATACAGTATACTACATTTGTCTACCGTGGTATTCGCTTCGTCGAGACCCGCCTCGCCAAAACTGCCTGTTCTAAACGTATCTCACGATCGGCACACAGACGCGCTTAAAATGCTACGAGCCTTTCTTTTCTGGCTTTGTAATTAATTGAAAGCAGGCACTCGTAGTTTATCTTTTAGAAGTGCTTGAAAGAAACTGTCGTATTTCTTGTCATGGCCTTTCGGCGCATAAAATGCGCACCCATTCCCGATATCCATCGCTCGATACACCGTTGCGTGAGCAATAATCTCCTACTTTCTGGAAAGAATAAATTTCTCGTAGATCGTGCGCAAGAGCTTGGCACTACTAGCGGGAGCTTGTGCCGACAAAGGAATGCCAAGTTAGAGCACGCGGTTCCTCCTAATTAACTCCTCTCCTCTCTTTCCACTTTGCGGGGTTACAACTTTCCGGTTCCCCTGCCTGAGTGCCACAACACCATTTCTAATAAACATCTTTGATTACTCCCATTGGCGGGTCTGACTGCCGGTCTCTCGGGTATCCTTTGTGTCACGTCGCACTATACTTCCGTCGAACCGCACCACGTTCTGACCAAGAGAGATAAGACCCCCGGTGCGCCTCGCCCGTTTCTCAACCCACACCCCCTTGTTCGTCGGCACCAGACCGGCGGGTGCCGCTGCGTCCTATGTGGGGGACCTGGTGGTGTCTTCCGGCACGTGCACATTTACAGTACCAGGGCTCCTTGGGAGGGGGCCCCAGCGCCCTCTCAATGAGCCGAGCCATCAGGCACCTCGACAACCCGTCTTTAAAACGTCCTCAGACACAGCTGCCGCCTGATGGCAGTAAGGCGGCGACGGAGGAGGCCTCCAAACCGCCCCCCTTTAGTTCTCAGACCCCGACGTCGCCGAGAAGTACAGGTCAGCGTCCATTAAGGACTTCGACGACGGGGTCAGAGCTTGCCCGCTGGGCCCTGTAGAAGACGAATCAGCCGGTGGGCGGTCAGCGACCCAGGCAGGCTGAACTGGCTTGGGTGGCGCAAGCCGCTCCTGCGGCGATGACTCCATACCCCGCGGAATCGGTGCAGCAGGGGGCTGCGGGATCGTCAATGGGCTAAAGACCGGTAATTGGCGTCAAAAACTCCGGCCGCTTTCTCCGCCGCAGCTTGAGTGCAGCCTCGATGTCTCCAGCGGTGGCAGCGGCTACTGCCGCAGCATCGTTCTTGAGCCGCGCCCCGTCCCCATGCAGCTGGCCCCGGTGTGTGCCTCCTCGCATACGAACAAGACGCGGCAGACCAGACAAAGGGCAGCCACCTCCTCCTCCTCCATGTAGACGGCTGGCGGCTTGTCGTCCCTGGTAGCCATGGTTAAACCACGGAAGGATGGCCTCACGTCGGATGGGATCGATCCCCGCGGGAGGGGCTGATTGGACCCTCCAACGTGCATGGGACGCATAGGCCACTGTCGCCGTCTCGGAGAAAACCATCCCCGTCGCCACTTACTGTGTCTTCTTCTTGGGCTCCTACGGAGGTTAGAGGCGGTTGCGCGGGGCGGGAGCCTGAGCCCCCCCCCAGCCCGGCTGTGAAGCGTTCGAAATCAAGGTGTTACCGGCCGTCTTCCTTCTGGTTTCTGGACCCGCGCCCAGCCTTCGATCTCTAGCGGGAGTAGGATACTCTACGCTTGGGAATTGACTGTCACAAAAAAATGCCAATCCCTATCACCACCGCGCTCGTGAATGAAAAGGAAGAGGGAGATGACTCATCTCCGTTTCTTTCTTAACCGTTATCAGAGGAGATATAGGAACGGTTGCCTCTGAGCAAGCTGGCAACGTCAGGTTTGGGAGGAGGGAAAGTGCGCAGGCGAGCTGGTTAGGAAAGATCATAATCTAATCTCTGAGACTGGGACAAATAAAATAAATAACAACACAACGCAGATTCTGTGTCGTGCTGTCCGTTATTTTATTTGCCCTAGTCTCAGTCCCAGATTTGGCTCGTGATAGTCGCCACGCGTTGCGTCAGCCGTTACCGAGCACGAACCATTTGTGATAGCAGTGCTCAGCACTTCAGTTTAAGATGGTCTTCGAAGGTAATTTGCACGGCTTGCGATGCAGCTGCCACATATCGTACCTTTCGTGTCAGCGGCCCATGCTTACCGTGTATCAATTCATAGAATCCACAAAGTGCCATGATTTTCCCAAAAAATGAATGATGACTGCGTACATAACTACGTTTCATTTTACGCGACACATTACATAGTTTCACTAAATATATGCAACATGGTTAAGCTATGTTCGAGTTTTTCTTTTTCACCAACCGGCTTTTCAGAGAAACTGTGCTTCTCAGGGAAAGAGTGTTGCGACCAAACAAAACTCATTTTAAACCATTTATGCATAGAAAATATATGGAGGCTATAAGAAAGTACTATATGCCTAAATATCCGAGGTGGACTTACTAATAGGCGAAGCAGACAGCTGCCTAGGGTGGCAGAATTTGAGGGCGGCAAATATTGGACGAGGATTAGGGTATATACCTTTCGCAAGCTAACCTATGATGCGCAAAAAAAAAAAAAAAAACGAGAAGAGCAGCACAGTGCTTTCTGTGCGCAGAAATATCCGCAATGACAAAATAAAAAAAGCAAACGCATGCACGTTCGGTTAACTAGAACGAAAATTCCGCTTTGTTTTAATATCGAACCTCATGGAGGAGAGGAAACAGCGGAGAATTTCACCCGATCGCCGTCGCTCCGCACCAATCTCGGAGGGAACTCTGCAGGGCGGCAAACGCTGTTGGACTACGAAAAGAAGTTCAGCAGTAGTCAATATTTAAATCACGCAATGGCTAAGTTAAAAAAAAAGAAATAAAGCGTCCAGGGAAAGGTGCTTAAAGTAAACAAGATTTAAATCAGCCAATATCAGGAATGTTTAACCATGACAACAAATTGCCAACCTCTACTCCACTCTCAAGGTTCGCAGACTTTTGACAAAAAAATGTAGTGTCACAGCATCATGTCGACGGCATGCAAATCATTATTTCTAATCGGTAAAACACAGAGTTACAGTCACTGAAATGACGAAGTGCTTTTATTGAGATAGCTCTCGACGTCGTCCTGACTAAATGACCGGTTCCAGCGAGTCTGCGAAAAGTTCAGAGTGGTCACAGAAAGTAGAAAGATCACGAACCCGAACAACCTCAACGACACTATAGTCAGTGAGAGGCTAAGAGCAAAGGGGGAGGGAAACGAAGGCTGGTGAAGAGGACGCAGACGGAATGATAGAAAGAAGTGGAGGTTTCCTCCTCCTCAGTACAGCGTCCCGTCGGCTTCCTCCTCTCCAGCCTTCGTTTCCCTCGCCCTTTGTTTTCAGCTCGGCCTTCCAGCGAACACTCCGTTTAAGTTCTTTAAAGAAACCAGGAAACGGCACACGCTTTTTCCCGAACGTTGACAGTGCACTTGGTATATTTTACTGCAAGCCAGTATTGAACCGCAGCTCCAAGCGAGCTCCTTATCCCTGAGGAGCGGAAAAAATTAGACGCACTCGATCATTATGGAGCCAAAAATCGACTCCCTTACACTGCTCTGCAGTTACTACCGGGTCCAAACTTTTCCAGTCCTTTCCGTTCGTTTGAGGATGACGGAAGACTTGTGTGCTGTAGAGAAAGTGAGGAGGCTACCTCCTCTTTGCGTTTCCCAAATGAGTGTACGTAGGTAGTTGCATTGCGGAAGTGGATTTCCGTAACCCTCTCTAAAATTCTTCTGGACAACGGACTGTTTAAGTATTTGCGCATGTACAATGTCGATGATCGGGGGGGGGGGGGGGGGGGAACACTTTTAAAGGCTGCCAAGGCCTGCAAAATGCTAAGTCCGCCTCCGCTAAATGTTGATAGCCGATGCCTATTCTGTGAACTATTGTGCTCGAAAAGTGGGCATCCCCGACGGCGCGAAAACAACGACTCAAGAAGCTGCTGCGCCTCTCGAATCTTCAGTGGGCACGTGGATCCGCGAGTAATGCAGTCCGCTAACGCCTTCTGCGTTTTTGTGGTGCAGTTGACAGCGATTGTTCGCTTCTGGCCGGTAGTATCAAGCCCGAGGTCTGTCCTGGAGCAAGTTCGTGTACTGAAAGGTGCCCTGCTTCCTCTGACCGACATCCGTTCGTCCTGGCCACCTTGTTCGACAGACTTTCTAAATCTTACGAAGCCTCCTGACCGTGAACCAACGGCATCGAGTACGACATCAGCAGCGACTACGGATGACTACTTAATAAGCTGGTGCACCTCTCGAATCTACAGGGGCGTGTGGATCGGACAGTCATGTAGTCAGCACACGCTTCCTGTTTTTTCTTCGTGCAGGTAGCTTTATTTTCTTCTTTGCTTCGCGAGATATCTAACATCGTGTGCCTACTGGTTGTCCCGTGCCCATAAGTGCTGTTTTCGTGCTTTTGCAAATTTATATTGTGTCGTAAAAATTCTGCTTTCTGGTAACGCTGAACCTAATCCCGGCCCGACTAAGCAAATAAAAGAGATGGTTGGCTCGCTTAAGGACTTAAACATTCGTCACGGTGAAATTGAAAAAGGGCAGGTCGAAATCTTCGAAAGCGTGGAGGCAATTAAAACTGTTCAAGCGAAACTTGAGCCCAAAGTAAGTGACATTCAAGAAAGGCTAAATACGCTAGAAGAAAAGATATCGGGAATCGATAACCTCCAATGCGAGCTGGCGGCCGTCAGGGAAACTGTGGATCCTCTTTCTAACGAAAACGCGAGTCTACGTGCACGTCTGGACGAATTCAAGGACAGATCTCGAAGAGACAATCTAATGTTTTACGGCATTCTCGACACCCACCCCGACACCTTGGCTATGTCGACAGACAAGGTACGCGACGCTCTTTCTGATAAATTTAACATAAACGTTCCTCATGAGGGCAGTATTTCTGCACATAGACTTGGACAGTCGCTTGACGCCAGCGAGTGTCGACCTGTCTTAGTAAAGTTTGCTGCCTTTAATATAAAATACATTGTGCTTAACTCGAGATGAAAACTTCTTTGCAGCGACGTATCCGTGGCAGAGGACTTTTCCTTTTCCACGCGTTATGCTCGAAAAAGGTTAATTGAATTCGCTAAGGCCTGGAAGCAGGCTAAGGTCTAGGCTAAAGTCTAGTGCAGACCTTAGCCTAGGCCTTAGTATGTATTTGTACTCTGCACCGTCCCGCGGTTCCGCTGGCAGCTCGAACAGCTCGAGCTCGGCGGCTACGACAGAAAGGATTGTCGCTTTTTTAATGCGAAAGCATTATATGGCCCATTAAACGAAAATCCGTCGCCGTCATTGCCGTGACCGAACGTTGGAACCAAATATGGCGGACGGCGCGAAGAGTACAAATACGTCAAAAATGCTCAGATTGACGTCAACATTCTTAGGAAGGTTCCTGTAAAAAAAGTAAATTAATGGCTTCGTAAAGAGAAAATTTGGTACTTTTCGGTCTGGGTGGGAATCGAACCCAGACCTCCCGGGTGCCAGACGAGCACGCTTCCCCGACTCCACGGCGGCTACACGGTTCTGGCTGACTAAAGGTGTGGCCTAGTGGGTGCGGTATTGGGCACATGACGGACGGCGCAGCCAATGGGAGAGGAGGTGGCGCCACACATCGAGAGGAAGATGACCTCGCCTTCCAGAACAAGAACGCCGTGAAAGACTCGAAATACTTCTCAACGTACTTCACTGACCACCAGGCAATGGTCCTCTCAATCGACCTCATCCCCCCCGCCCGCCAACACCACCGCGTCCGTTACGACGCGACGATTACATGCCAGAAAGATATCCCTCTAATGATGAAGGCATTGTTGCAACAGACGATGACATAATCACGACAGACCTACCACTAGACATAGAGGATAGCATAGCTTGAAATAAAATTAGTCGTTCTGCAGCAAAATGGTCCGAATGTTTCCGGTCTGTGGAAAACGTGTACGCAATTACACACAACGAATCAGCAGAAAAAACTTTACTGCATGTCGAGAACATAAATCGAAAACATTTCACCATAGGAACTATAATTCTTTCGCACTCCCACACGTCAGCAGTCTTAAGTGCCTTTGCTGCATTTTCTGTTTCTAGTTGGTGGATTGACGCGCCGCGAGTTTAGCTGTGTCGTCGTTCAAATGTATAATTCTGGTTTTGATAGAATGCTTATGATTACAGTTCGGACAGGAGTTACGTATGTTCGAGGAATTCAGCGAGTGTGAATTTGCAGAGAAAAGGAAGAAGATTCGCGAGGTGCTTTTCACCACCAGAAAAGCACCTCGCGAATTTTAACAAAACTTTTCACTGGGGGCGTCGCGACGGGCACTCTATGCCAACAGACCTGTCACCAACTTTTCTTTGCAATGCAAATATGCTGACATTTGGCAAAAGTATGAAGTTTGTCGGTGGAAGCTGCCGTGTGTATAAATATTTCCACAGCGCCGTCATCGGTACAATAAGCTTGAGTTCATTCTTAAAACAAATTACGCCTTAGGGGGTTAAAGGAAACACGGTACATATGCGGGAGGATCTCAAGAGTTGCAAACTGTCTGACCTGCAGTAAAACTCTTCTTCACACTCAAACAAAAAGCGTTGGTTTTCTTTACGTGCAAGGTACAATGTGTCACGAGCTCAGTCTGCTGGAAATAAGGGACGTGTCAGAATAGCTGCGTTGGAAAATTTATCGCTTGTTTCTCCGCTCGTAAAGATGGTGGACTAAAGAAGCAATTTTGTTCAGTGACAGCTCCTCCTGTAGTTACCAAAAAGTGCGCATATACCGCCAAGAAGGAAAAAGTATCGATTTCCACTGAGCTGCCCTTCCGCGAAAGCACCTCGATAACATGTTGCAGCACTAAAGTGTACAAGCTCGCTTCTTCCTTACGAACAGATCACCGAGAGTGCGATACCCAAACAAATCTCTCGTACTTTTTTCATAAAAAAATGCACATACGTCTAAGCGATAAAAATGAAACAAGCCTACGACATGTATCACCCATGTTATGCTTAGCCCAAAAAAGTAGCGCTTTTTCCTTCGTTTTTTTTTTTTTTTTTACTCCATAAAGGCAAACACGTCGACTCCCGAAGGTTGCCAATGTGCCGAAGCGAGAGCATAACCGTAACCTGTGAAGTTGGGGAGCAAAGGAAGGAGGAAATCCTCTCTTATCCGGACCCTCTTTTGTGAACCCCATATTGCCCTCCCTCGGAGATTACCCTGTCACTCAAAATTCGTACGAAAGAGGCTTTCGTCGCTCTCTCGTCCATAGCTTCCGCAGTACTGCGCCCAACTAGAGGGAAGTTTAATATTCGCTATTTCGACCGCTGTTTTATGTTTTGTGTTGAACGAGAAAAAAAAAAAAGGTGCTTCACATAGCAAAGGCGAATGGCATTCCATGGCTCTCTCTGGCGCCTTGTCAGTACTGAGTCCAAGACATGTACGTAACACGTTACAAGTAACGAGTTACTTCTACCGGGTTACTATATTTCGGTAACGAGTAACGTATTTAGTTACTTTTTTATAAGAGGAACGAGTAACGTACTTCGTTACTCTTAAGGCCAAGTAACGAGTAACGGTATCTCGTTACTTTTGATGAGTAACGTGCACAACACCGCTTAAACGGCCTTGTTTTTATTCTAACCTGAGTATGCGTCTATTGCGACAAAGGTATATAGGCAACGCGAAAAACATCTAAACAGCATGACAGTACAGCAACGTATATCGCTGAACACGTCAGTCGAACAGTTCGACTGACGTGTCCAGCGATAAACATTGCTGCACTGAACTCTACTGCTGGGAATGTCCTTCACCCAGCGATATAGAATAAGGTTCGTTGGTTGAACTTTCTAGAACCGGGTACGGGCCGAATGTAAACCCGGAGGTTGCGAACACAGGAAGGCGCAAAACCCATAACCCGCTGTCCTCAATCAAGGCGCAGTTCCAGAAGATTCACCAGCTCGTCCTGAAGCACAACACTGCCGTTCTTTCGAGCGCGTCGGTAGAACGACACTTGAGCGTTGCCGAAGATGTATTTTCAAGGAAGCGGAGAAACATAACTTGTGAAAACTTCGAGAGGCAGCTACTGCTTAAGTGCAACGAGCCTGAAAAGAAAACAATAAACCATGAAACAAAAACAGTTGTGTATTTGGTCGTCAAAGTAACGTGAGAAGGAACTCGTTACTTTTGAGGTAACTCACGCGTTTCTTTTGAGACTCGGTAACGAGTAACGTATTTAGTTACTTTGTGAGCGAGTAATGAGTAACGGAATTCAGTTACTTTTTTGGATAACGTGTACATGTCTGGTACTGACTTAAATGCAAACCAAAAAGTGAGAGAGGGGAGGAGCTAGGTCAAGCCCTACGTAACTCGGGCAACCACCGTCTCCGGCGGGGGCCAGGAAACCAGCGAAAGTCTGTAAAAGGGGAAGGCAGCCGTACAAGCGCAATCTCGTTGTCGTAGGTCGTTCGCCGCCAACGAGGAAGTCGGTCACTCATATCAACAGACAGCGGGGCTATGTTCAGTGTCATCGAGGAGAACAACGAAGCAGATCCGCCGAGTTTCAAATGTCTCCCCTGTCTCCTCAGGTTTGATCAAGTCCAGCCGGTCTCTTGGAATCGTGCAGATGGTTTTTATCCTACGAGCTTTTTTCATAGCAAGAAATGGCCGGTAGGACGTGCTAAAAAGAACCCTGTCAAATCTCCAGAGAATTCCGGTACACTTTGTCTTTCGGCTACAGATGTGACACTTCCTCAAGGTTTTGGGCCAGGCCTTTGAGTTTTGTTTGCAGCGATTTGTAGTATTTTGTCCAACTTTGGGGAAATGGAGGAAATCTTTTTGCCTGCATATTGTATGGTTTGAAGGCCTTTTTATTTATATGTGTATCCTTTATTTCTCCACTTTAACTTGTAAAGCTGGAGATATATTTTCTATGTGTACTATGATACGTTCTTATTTATGTCTTGTACGCCCACTTTTAAACAAAAATATTATTGTTACCCAAGAGTGTACTTTGAAATATAAAATTACTAGGTTGCTTTAAAGCTCATAGTTCTGTAGACGCCGCCTAAAAATAAAAATCAGTTTTTGAATTAACAGTACGTCGGCTGTCATTCTGAGGTTTTAAGGCACATTTCTGGTCAAGTTTCAGTGACTACGTTATTTGATTCAATTACCTTAACATGAGAAACCAAACTCAATTGAATTTTAAGTGCAATGGCTACATATTCGGTTATTTTAAGAGTGATGTTGCCTAAAAGTTAGCATCCCTCCATAAAAGAACACAAGAAAAGAAAACGAAAACCGAGGACAAACGTTAGTGGCAGTACTAAAAGTTGTAAGCAAGAGTTTTATGTTTGCGGTTAGCTCTTTACATTTGTGAACGTCGAAAGCAGTCAGTTGGCAACTGCCGATTTTTCCTTTCAACACCTCAATTTTAAGCTCCCGGTTGTTTCAAAACCTAGGTTATTTGCGATCCTTTCTGTAGAAGCACAATACGAATAGAGGGAATATTATAAACCTTGGCAACAAAGTGAGCTGCGTGTCACGCCCCAAACCCAGAGTTCGACAAGCTAAACGCCACAACTAAAAGCATAAAAATATTATTGTGAATAAAAGGCTTCTCTGGCTCTCCCATTCTTTGCACTCTGAAACTTTTTTGACGCACCCGCTAGTAGGATGTTTTCTGAAGAACTTTCAAGGAGTTCTTACAAGTTCCGTCTACGATGCGAAAGTTGTTTATGAAAAGCCCTTAAAGGGTAACTAAAGCGGTTCTGTCTTTGAAAACAACAACAACAACGCTAAAGGGGCGGTGCAATGAATTTTTAACTTTGGCCAACTCACTGCGGGAATTAAACAGTGTCATGTATCGAACGAAGAACAGAAAACTGCATTTTCTTGCGCGCGCTATAGTCGGTAAGAAGTCAAGAAGGTAGTAGACGCTCCTCCCACAAGCGTGATGCACCCCCTTCAAACCCCTCCGCAGTCGAGAAAATAGTTCGCTGAAAACGCGCCTTGTTCTGCTCCAATGGATAGATATTGGCAACAGAACTTGTAGCGGGCGGCAGCTTGAGCCATGTCCGAGGCAAATTATGTATTTTAGGCTCCTACATTACTCGCTCCGGAAGGTTGAAGTATAAAGAAGGCTTTAGTGGCAGCACAAATGGTTCGTAACTAAAGAGATAAAAAAAGTGAAAGCCGTTTACAACTCCCTGTAATGCCGAATTAGAGCGCAGCTCTTGCGGAGGAGGAGGAGGGAAGAATACTGAGGGGGGGGGGGGGGGGGTCCCGTGACCCCCCCCCCCCCCCCCCCTTCTTCGAGGTCACTGAGGGTTCCCGAGGTCCTCCCGATGTCCTCCCGAAGGAACCCGAGGTCCTCCCGAGGTCCTTGGGGGGGGGCGCGGTTACGCCGACGGCGACGGCGACGGCGACACCGACGCCACTCAAGCCGGAAACGGGCGCCTAAGAGCTGCGCTCTAAAAATCCCTGTCTATTACAGACTTGAGTTGCAGCATTAGTGCAATTATATTAAATAATAGGTGAAAATCAAGCAACCTCTGCTCTGCAAATAAATATAAATTGTAATTTTTGTATGCAATGCATGGCGAAGAAAGCCAAAAAAAAACCTTTGCGTTTCGGGTTTTGAGAAATCCGAAGGTGGAGCTTGTTTTTAGCGATGAATCCCAACGTGGAGAGAGCGCTATGCGATTCCTCCGATTCTTCTACTTCATGAGAGTCTGATGCAGCATCGCCGTGCGACTCTACAGGAAACTAAAGAGTGGCGATGTCATCAACCGAGTTGCACGGCAACTGATAATGGACGCGTACGCTCAGGTGCGAAGTCAGCATCGAAGTCAGCAAACTGCTTGACGTTGGTGTAGGGACCATTCTTGAGATCAGGAAGGTGGCAAAAGCAACCAAGGGATAGCTTGTGGTGCACCCTCTTGGAAGTGCCCAGCAAGTGAAGCAAAATACGGAGCAAAGTAGAGGACGGTGACTTCACGCTGTGCGCGCTGAGATCGTGATCCACCATTTATTTTGACGGAACGAGGTCCCCACGGTCAAAACGATAACTGCCGAATTCTGCGCGAGCACTGAACTCCCCTCGTTGAAGGCTTGGACTGCGCGTCACCTTCTCTACGATATCGGATTCGAGCATGACAAGTGGGAACGCAACTCGCGGCTGATTGAAAGAGAGGACATCGTCTCCTGGCAGCAGAGGTACCTGCATGAGGTCGCACGCCACCGACAAGATGGTTGGAAGATCTAACTGAACGACACGTGGGTCACGGCAGGGCACATTGTTTCAAGGGTGTGAGTAGACACTACCGTGGCCTCGGTTCACGGCGCCTTCATGCGTGGTCTTTCGACGTGCCTTAAGCAGTCACCGGGGAAGGGCCAACTCTTCATCGTCACCCACATTGGCAGCGAGGACGGCTTCGTCGACGGCTGCCTGGATGTGTTCCGTGGCCAAAAGACTGGCGATTACCATGAGGAAATGGATGGCGCCCGCTTCGAGAAGTGGTTCGACAGTATCCTCGACAAACTTCCGAGGGAAGCGTTGTCGTCATGGACAACACTTATTACCATTCACGGCGGTTGGGAACAATTCCGATGACGAGTTTATTTTATTTCAAAATACTATCAGTCCCTACATGGGACTGATAGGACAGTATTGCAAGGACAATATACGGCAGTACCTATAGGACAATATACGACAGTAACTATAGGACAATATACGACAATAACTATAGGACAATATTGCAAGGACAATATACGACAGTAACTGACGTAACAAAAAAAAAAAAATCATGGCACCCTAAGGTGCCGAAGAAGCAGCTTCACATTGTGGCGTTAGTTAAGCCACAGCACCTAAAGTATCTTGTGGACACTGCTGCCGAAACAGCTGGCTGCACTGTGGTAAGGCTTCCGCCATATCACTGCGAGTTCAATCTCATTGAACTGATATGGGCCCAGATCAAAAACGGCGTTGCTCCCGTAACACGACATTCCAGATCGTCGACGTGGGGACAATCTTCAACGAAGATGTTGGCAATGTCACCATTGACAACTGAATTAATGCTATGAGGTATGTTATTGACACTGAACAAACGTTCAAAGGAGGCGGTGTCACAAGCGCTCTCATCCAGGCATCGTCATCCAGCTGGATGGAGTGAACACCACATCCGATAGGGACCTGTGTGGTATTGAGCCCCTTGGCAAAGCGTAGCGCCAACATTAAGTAGAAAGCGTGTAACATCTCAGAACACAAAAGAGTTTCTTTAAGAGCCTATCATAAGCTGTAAAATCGGATTCTCTTTCTTTTCCACGGCTGACCTTCCGTGTCTCATGCTGTTGTCGTGCGTCTCTGCTTCGTTATCCTATAGCGTTGTTCTTGGCGTTTCGACATGGCAGCCACCAGGCAAACTTTTCGTTTGGTTGCGATAGTGTCTAAGCTCGTCTATGTGTTACACTGCCTTCGTGAATCACCAGTATAGAGTTCAACTTCGCCAAAACAAAGGTTTGCAGCCCATCTACGGCGGAGACACCAGATGCCATATTGGCTTCCCGCTGTCTTATCATCTTCGCTATGCAACAAACCGGACTTTGATTGCAAATAAGCTCTTTTTCGTCTGATAAAAATGACACAACAGATCACTGCCAGTGGTCTGCTTCCAAGCATAGATGGGACATCTTTGGCCCTTCACACGACTGAAGCCACTCTGGGAATAACAATAACGTGTGTTAGCACAGTGGAGAGCAAAATCCCAGTGCCAATGCTTTGTTTAGAAATATAAAGGGGACGACTGAGGCCACTCTGACGATAATAATGACGTGTATCAGCACTGTGGGCTGCGAGCTCTCACTGCCAGAGCTCTGGTTCGAAGCATAAACGGGATGTCTGTGGCCATTCACCCGACCGAGGCCACTCTGACGACAACAATAACGTCTGGCAGCACAGTGGGTAGCGAGCTCTCACTGCAAGTGCTCCATTTCGAAGCATAAGGGACGTCTGTGGCTATTCCCACGACCGAGGCTACACTGAGAATCAAAATGACGTGTGTCAGCACTGTAGTCAGCGAACTCTCACTAAGAGGGATCTGTTTTGAAGCATAAACAGGACCTTGTAGCCATTTATACGGTTGAGACAACTCTGAGAATTGCAGTAACGTGTGGAAGCACAGTGGATAGATATATCTTAGTGACAGTTATCTGTTTCGAGGCATAAACGGGACGCCTGTGGCCAAGCAAACAATTGAGGCCACTCTGAGAATAACAGTAACGTGTGTTAGCACAGTGTATATCAAAATGCCAGTGCCAGTGCTCTGTTTCGAAGTATAAAGGGGACACATGTGGCCGTTCGCACGACTGAGACCACTGTGAGAATCACAATAACGTGTGTCAGCACTGCAGGCAGCGAGCTCTCACTGCCAGTGATCTGTTTCGAAGCATAAACAGGACCAATGTAGCCTTTCACACGGTTGAGGCAACTCTGAGAATACCAGCAACGTGTGTTAGCACAGTGGAGAGAAAACATTCGCTGCACGTTCTTTGCTTCGAAGCACGATAGGGACATCGAAAGCTCCCTTGAAGTCTGAAGGTCTGAAGTCTGAAGGGGTGTGGCGTAGAGTTCGTGAATTTCTGAGGTGCCATCGTACTCGCTTCAGATATATTGTAAAAAACAGCCCCGATTGCCTGACGTGAGAGAAAGTCTGCAACAACATTGATGAAGGTTGGTTGAGAGGACTGAGATCTGGGGAATGCCACTACCATTGCTGGTAGCTGGGCCTATAGTGTCAGTCAAACTCAAGCTTGATATTGTCAGTCTTGCAGGAACGCTGTGATGAAATGAAGTGGTCTTCCCTAGAGCCCTCTGTTTTCAGGCCCCCGGACTAGTCCAGTGTAGAGAATAAAATCGAGCCTTTTCGGCGTCGATAAGAACAGTAATGCACAGATTGCAGTCAGACTCGTTGCCGAGGACAGCGTCGTGATGTAATGAAATGCCGCGTTGAGTGCTTGGATGGCTTCTGAAATTAGTTCAGAATAAATGGAGGCATTCTTCGGCTTTGTTATACTGTGGTACAAGTAAGTTGAGTCTGTAAGAGAGCTAATCTTTTTTTCCGTTGGTGCTGCAGAACTGCCCCAGTCAGCTGGCCCAGAGCTTAAGTAGGTGCAGGTCATGATTTGGTGTCCCTTCTTGCACAAAGATCAAGTGGGGCGCCTCCTGGAAGGGCTGGGGATGTATTGTTGGAACGGAATCGTAGGATCTGTCTAATGGGCTTTTGAGAAGTTATCCCATATGACGAATCACGCAGAGCCTTTTGAAGGATGAGGTCGTAAGGCTTGCAACGAAATAAGATAGGTAGGCGGTCGCTTCCCGCAGTTGGTGTGCACTCGCCGTTCCCCTCGGAGGCTTGGGGAGCCCACTCTAACCCTCAACTCCTAGGCCCGAGCTCGCTGTACTTGTTATAATTTTGCACCAATATCGCCGATAATGAGCCATTTTTCTCCAGACCAGAATCATTTCAATTTGCCTGATGGGGACAAATCAGCTGCTCTTTATCCAATTCCAGGTCGTTAACTTTAACAGCAAAGAAACTTGAAATTGATTAGTGATTTTTTTTCTTTTTGTTTAGAGTGCATCCCAGGCAGCACGCCGACACTGGGCCAGCGTCGGGGAATATTGCTCACAATATTGGCCCAGTTTCATGTTTTGCACCACGACCCAGTATTGGCCAATATCGGTGAACGATCGTTCTAAAATGGGCCAGAATCGGCGATATCATTCGAGGTGTGGGCAGAAATGGGCGAATATCGGGTAACATGGCCGCGGCCGCTGCGGTGTCAGTGGACTTCGGCCAAGCCAACGTTACTGGAGCCGATCAGTTGGGAAACTGCCATAGAGCCTGCTCTGAAAAAGTGGCACCGATCCGTACTCGAGAACCGAGCTAATAGCGATCGCAACGCCGCCATTTCTCCCGCACCGGCCACTCGAGGAACTGCACGTGACTTCTATTTTGGCTTTAATTGGCCATTTTGCCTCCGAAACAGATACGGTGGAAGGGGCCTCAAGGGTGCCACCCCCGGCTCCAAGCGGACGTGCCTGCGAATTATTGCCGAAGTTAGGATGCGCCAAGGTCGGGACGTGATACCTGAAATCACCGCTGAGACATGGTTGTATAAAAACCATATTAGTTGTGCCGCAAACCTTGTAAACTAAAGATTTTAGAAAACATCACGCGCCCCCTGTTTTGTACTAATCTAAAAAAAAAGTTACTACAAAAAGAGTTTTTTTCCGTTTGTTTGTACGGAAAAACCCAGTTCCAGCCGCTGATTGCCCGGCGCGCCCTCGGCGCGGCCCGTGGCAACAGCGGCGGCCGCCGCGGTTGGCCGGCGCGATTGACCGATTCAGTATCGTTTTAGAAACGTTCAAAAATTCCTAATACCGGCCGATATAGCCGGTTCAGACCCGACAAATTACCGGAAAACGGCGCTGAATACTGTATATCAGCGTGGCGTTGGCCGACCCAAGTGATGTTCCGCCGACATCGGCCGCATCACAGTAATACTGGCCCGATCTTTACGATCCAGCGCCAATATCGGCAGTATCAAAATCATATTAGCCCAATTTCTCCGATCCGACGCCATTATTGGCGCAATACTGTGTGCTGCCTGGGATTTGGTCTGGCATCGGATATCTTAAAACGATGCCAGTTGAGGTAGTCTAAAAGAGGCGTGGCTTGGAAACAGGCTTTTTCTACGGTGGCACTCATTTCATCAATTGACATTTCCCCGACAGTTCGTTTCATCGACACTGCGACGTTTCATCGACAGATCGTTACATCCACACTCGCTTCAGGGACATATCTTGCTACGTCTAGTGGACAACATTTTGTGGCGAAAGCATTAACTGCCCCATGGAGCAAAGCCGGCGTTGTCTGTAACCGTCTGTAGCAGCGAAACGGCAGTTAAATTCCCACTGGCCAAAAGCACAGCACTGCCGATGCTTCGTCACGGAAGCCGGCGGGGCGCTCAAGGTTAAAGCGGACGCGGCTCAGAAATAAAACACGAAGCACAGCAACGCGTCGGCGTAACAGCGCGTTGCATTATGGGACATTTCCCATAATGATGTCACACGTGACGTCACGTGTGACGTCACGAGGGTCACGAGTGACGTCACTCATGACGTCACCGCGTGTTGCATAATGCATACATTTTCCCGCTAAAGTAGCAGAACATTTTTCCGCTAAATTTAGCTGAAAAATTTCCCCGCTAATTTTAGCGGGAAAAATCTCCCCGCTAAATTTAATGGAAAACATTTCCCGCCAAGTTTACCGGAAAAACTCCCCGGTAAATTTAGCGAAAAACGTTCCCCGCTAAATTTAGCGGGAAATGTTTCCCCGCTAAATTTAGTGGAAAAAATTTTCCGCTAAATTTAGCATTTAACAGAAAAATCTCCCCGGTAAATTTAGCGAAAAAAGTTCCCCGCTAAATTTAGCGGGAAATTTTCCCCGCTAAATTTAACGGGAAAGTTTCACCGCTAAATCCAGCATTTAGCGGGAAAATCTCCCCGCTAAGTTTAGTGAAAACATTTCACGCTATATGGGAGAGGAGCAGGAGAGGAGGGTACAGATGAGGAGGAGGGGCATACCCTCCTCTCCGTACCTTCCCCTCCTCCTCCTAAAGAGCTGCGCTCTAATCCGGCGTTACAGGGAATTGTAAACCTCTTTAATTTTTTGACTACTTCAATAAGGTATTTTTGGACAGCGAGAGCTCTGCGTTTTTTTCGTCTTCTTGCGACGTCAATTGGAAACTCTTGGGCGTGCTCATCCAGCTACTTTCGTTTCGTGTTGAATAGAAGCGGACGGTGGTAAGAGCCCGCTGCCGTCGAGTGTTCGCCGAAAGTAGATCTTGTTCATCCCGCGCTAACTCAGGGGACTCCAGCAGCCGTTTCGAAGCGCTAAAAACGAAAACTTCCACACGCCTAAACAAGTGACGGAACCGGTTTTTTAAACGACGTTTATCAGACAAATCACGAATGCAGTAGAAGTTGGTGAGACGACGACAAAGCGGTTCGACCAAAACAGCTTTTTCTTTTTTTTTTGTGAGCTCGCTGTGACTCATTTTTATTTTCATAATACAGGCATTTTAAATATCCATAGCCACACGTATGCACTAAAAAGGTCAACTCCCGCTCGTCTGTGACGGGGTCTGCCGCTCGGAAACTTCCTTGGGCGGAAGGAATCGGCCTTGCTATGTACGAAAATAATCCCTGGAGAAGGGGAACAAGAGGAACAAAGGACAAACACAAATCTCCAAACACAGCTAGGTGACTGGTGAGCGACCGAAAAAATCCGCCTGGTCCGGGTATCGAACCCGGGACCTCTCCATTACAGGTGGAGCGCACTACCAACTGAGCTAACCAGGGGTTAGACGTCAGTAGAGCAAACGGGTTTTATCAGCTGCCACCAGTCTAACACCAACAAGGGTGAAGCTTGCAATTTTAAGGTTATTATTTTCGTTATTCTTGTCCAGCTCGCTTGCACCTTTGCATTTAATTGCATTATAATCATTGCTATGTACACCGGCACCCTTTCAATAACGGCGAGTCAAAAGAGAGCTATGTACTTACTATAGCCTGCACTTTTCATTATGCCACAACGCAAACTTTAATCTAAGGGGCAATTCCTCCGTCGGGGACCCGACAGAGAACTTCACTGCTGGTCAGCGACCCTGGCCTTCTAAGCAGAGCGGCAACACGTCAGCAAATGACATGGAGCTGTCTGAAGCCGACGAAGCTGGCTGGATTGACGCCAAGTGAAATAAGAAACGTACAAAAGAACATTACTCCAGCTCAAGCAGAAGCGAAGGAACAGTTATTAACCTGCCTGCATCCTCTGAGCTTCTGACTGTAATTTTCAAGACTGCTGTCGAAAATCAGCTGATCACAACAGTCAGAAGTTTCAAGTTGTCACTAGCGCTTGAGCAGATGTGTCCAAAGTGTATTCTTAAGATTAGGCCCAACACCAGACTCTATGGTATCGCACTTGATACGTGTAACGGACAAACAACTAGGAAGCTTCTTGCCTGCATTGAACTCTGTGACCTGAAGGTCAGAGCCTACGAGACCATTCCTCGACACTACGCTGTGAGAATGATATGTTGACGCAGGCTTCTCGGATTTCGGCGTGGGAGCAAAGCCGAGACGCCAGACGGTCCAGTGGCTATCCTTTCTAGTACGTATCAATGCGTAGCAAATGGAATACAGAAAGAACTTGATAACCACGAGGGTTCTCTTTTTCGGGTTTTTTCATGTCAGTCGATACAGTGATAGTCCGAGTCATATTGTATATATTTCTGCATAATATATACTGTATGATAGTCATGACCGTGGGAGAAGCACTCAGCTATACATACAGGGAGTTTCAGGAAACGCGGCCAAATGTTTGCTATGAAAAGTGCGCAACGCACAGAAAAAGGTTGATCTAGTATGAGCTCCTGCCAAAAAGCAAAAGTAGGGGAAAAAAGTGTTTTATGTAATTAGGTTAACAATTACATTTGGTAAATAACTTTATACAAAACATCCGGGCATATTTGAGAAGTAATAAATGCACCCGCATTATAGAGATCTGAATCACCCGCGGCCTTTTATGGTGCTCCGTGAAATACACTCAATTGGGACATGTCTGGAAAGAGGGGGAGGGGGGGTCTTCTGAAGAAACGGAATGAAACAAATATAAAGCTAAACTAGGGACACCATCACTTTACACCCTGCGATAGAGCAGCACCGCTGTGCGCCATTGTTGGATGTAAAAAAATGTGTCCGTGTAGCCGACGTCGTGCGGCAAAGCCCCTATAAGGGAGAATAGGGGGGGGGGGGGGGGGCGACTGTCGCTTTGTCTGGCATGTCAATGCTGTTGAAGGCAGCCCTCGAGGCAACTGTATACCTCGACGGTTGTTTTAATAAACTTCGTGACAAGCTACCTCAATGAGAGTCAGGGTTTCTTGTCGCTTTTCTCTTAAGAAGGTCACATGTTACTCAATATTTTGCCATTACAAGTTAGTTCAAGCCACTGGAAAGGGTTCAGGAGAGTTAACAAAACAAATAAAAAGTGAATGGTTTTAACTTTGACGTCCAATGTTTCCACATTCAGAGAAATGAACTGCGTTTCTGCATTAACAGAGCTACAATAATGACTAAGCATATATTTTTATATTCTTTTTTAATGCTGTTAAAGGTGATCATTTTGATATATATTGCGTCGTTTTACATGAAGCAGTTCGTTGGTAATTCGTGAATGTGTCTCTAACACGTGTTTATTTTATGTGTTTCGTAAGTTTGTTTTCATAAAATGTTTTTTTTTTTGTAATTTTAATAGTCCGTGTACATTCGTAAACGTTTCATAAAATCAGTAGAAAAATATTACTACTACGGGTATGCTTCGGTGTATAATTGACGACTGTACAACGTACCGTAGCGAAACCTTGGCAATCTCCAAGTCTAGAAATTAGAAATTTTATACCTCCAAAAGTAAATTAGCTACGGTGTTCGCATTTAGCTGACCGCTCCTCCGAAGAACATGGCTCTAACATATATTTTTTTTATAATTATAAAAAAAAAATGAAACTGACTTTGATTGCACGATCTGACGTGGAAACACCAAGCAGAAAAATTGTCGTTCTCCGCAACTTCATTGCCGAGTCACGTATACCTTTACAACGTCCGGCAGGAAGGGACGCTCTTCACAGAGCGACAAATGCAGTGCCGTAAATGTTGTGGGTATGGGCACCGGGAAGCAACCTGCAAACGCCTTTCCATCTGCTGACGATCTGGTGTCGCCCACGAGATGAAGGGGATCTGTACTGCACGCGAGAAGTGCGTGAACTACGGAGAAGCTCGTGCCGCTACGTCTTCGTCTTGTCCCAAATGAAAGAAAGGAAGGGAGACCAGAAACTATGTTCGCAAACATTCACTTCTGTTTAGTGCAGCGAATCTTAAAGGCTAAGCGGACAAGACAAGAGACGGGGAGGAGTCTGCTACCGCAGGGCGCACAGACCAATAAGAGGTAATTAGGCACCGGAGCAAGTCCAAAGACTACAAAGTACGCTTCTGTACAGGGCGGGAAGCGTCCTGCACAGAAGGGGGAAAAGCTCGACAACAGCGCTTCAACTGCGGACCGAAAAGACAAACATCGAAGAACTGCAGCAAGATGGCAACACAAATCCATCAACAAGTACTCCGTCTGATTCAAAGCGGCAGGCTTCTTCGAACTCTCCTTCTGAACCAACAAAAACGGCAATTGGGAGATGGTTCTCTTCCCTTCAGGGTGCAACCCGCATGGCCTGCACCATTCTATCTTCCATTGACGCACAATGAGCACGAATCAACCTGGCACTGCCCAATATGATTCTCTCGCTTATGGAGTCATATTAAAAATGGGGATCATCATCAAGTTCGCAACCTAAAATTTCCCTCCGTTCTCCAGTGTGGGCTAGGCAAAAGCGACAAGACCATTATGTCAATAAAGACTACGCTCTTTTTTAATACAGGTTGGTAAAAAGAAACCTCACTTTTTTCAAGAAATAGTCTTACGCTTGTTGTGCCGTGCCAACCTACTTGTATTAGAATCGCGTATGATTGTTTTTATGTATGCGAATTGCTTGTTTGCGCAAATATCGAGACCAATCCCGGTTCCACAACCGAAGATAAGTTTTTAAAGCTAATGGAAGGATAGAATAGAACTCACAGAAAACTTGCAGAGTTAAAATCACAACAAGGAAATACTGAGGTCATGATTAGCAAGTTGAAGGCTATCACTGTAAACAAATGTGGGTATATTCTTTCACCCCTTGGCACGACACCCCAAAACTTCAGTTGGATGTACAGCGCACTGACGTTGCACCGACGCTACCAAATTTCACGAGCGGCTTTATTGCAGAGTTGTACAATTTAATAATCTAGCTAATGGAAGTGGGACTGACTGCAAACAAGTTGTCGGGGCTTTCCTGGTTCAACTGCAAAACAGCTGTTCTTTTTTTCTTCTGTAGACTTTGTACGTACTTTAGCTAATTAATATGTTACATCGCACCGTCTTCAACGAGTCGCAAAAGTTGGGTCAGTAGTCAGTTCTATGTCAGCTCTCTGTACGTCAAACTGTTTAAAGTGTAGGTTCGTTGAATTTAAACAGCTTCTGCAAACGCTATGTAAAAAAAAAGCAAAAAAAAAACAGAACGAGTTTGGGCATTAGAAAGAACTGTCGCAGATCTCGAAAGAGCTGTCAGTTTTCAAACTCCGAAACTTACACATTTTGAAGCTCGACGCCGTCGATCCAATCTGGTTGTCTACGGGATCGCAGAGACGAAATATGAAACAGGGGCACAGCATAATTAAGAACAAAGTGATTACAGAAGTCCATGACAGGATACTTGGCGTATCCTGTACCTCAATCTCCAGGATTCAGTCTCGGGAAAGTTAGTGGTAAATGACCTATCATCCTCTTTCAAAATTTCATTGCAAAGGAAGCAGTACTTCGCGACGCCAAGAAACTGAAAAATACACATATATACATTCCCAACGACTTTTCACAAAACACCTTATGGAAACGTCGGTCACTTTGGTTGAGCGCCAAGGTTGATAGGGATTAAGGGAAAAATTGTTTTTGGTACACGATAAGCTTTGCATAAATGACGAATAGTATGTCTGGGACGATGTTGCTAACTCCCATGCTCGGCTTCCACCATCGCGGCCACGTTCTAATGAATCAATGACACTCACGCGCTGCCGTACCTTATCAGCTTCCCATTTTAAACATAAATGCACAAAGCATCGTAAAGAAAACTGATAAGCTCGAATTTTTTAGTTTAAATTAAATTACGACCCGCATTGTACTGTGATAACAGAAACACGGTTACATGATAACATTAGCGATGAGAGTGTCGTTCTCCCATCTTAATTCCGTATCGACCGCCAATCACGTGGTGGAGGGGTTGCTCTAATATTGAAAAGCAATATTCTTGCCCAGTTTTTGATCAATTTTGAGGATCAGGAAACCTTATATATGAAGTTGAAAATGTTGGGTCACCAGAATTGTTTTGTGTGGTGTTTACAGAGCTCACAATTCACAACTCCACTTCCTAAACCAGCTGTACAACCATATGTCTTTGCACCGAAACAATGAACTTGCAGTGATTGGGATTTCAACCATCGAAGTATAGAATGGGCTCGTTTTTCAGCAGATTCATGTCAGCACAATGAGATTGTTTTCGACGTTGTTTGCTTATGTTCTGCAGCATTTTTAATTTTAGTCGGGGCTCATGACAGTAAGCGAGGACTCGGAGATGCCAGAGCACGTTTTCTGCAGATTATAGTTATGCTCGCAAACTGAGCATGTCATTAGGCGACCGTCAGGCAAAATGCCTTTTTGGCAGGCGTCGAAGAAAAGGGACATAATCGTCGGATTAAAGGACATGAAGACGGGGAGAATAAATCTAAGTACAGTAAGTATACCTGGGCAGGCTACACCAGCTAAACAGTATATCAAGAGCAGCTTGGCACGGTCACCGGGTGAATGTCACTTCTCAAAGCACGGATGGTCGGATACCGGCAAGGCACGTTCCTGGACGTTCGTTGAATGACCCAGGGTTGATGTTGAGTCACAGAAGGTCGCTGAACGTGACGGATGTAGAGTCGCGCGGTAGTTAATAGCTCCACGTGAGCGCGCGTTTTTTTCCGAGGGGCGCTTGACTAGTGGCTTGCGATAGAACTAGAGATGACGTCAGGGCGAGTCCATGCGGAGTAAACGGGGGAAGCCGTCTCAATTCAAGGGAACCGTTGTTATCACCCGCACGCCCGCACGCCTGAGTGTATACAGGGTGTCACAAAAGAAAATTTACACGGTCTTTTTTACCGCAAAAATAAACTAGGCATCGCCGAACGCTCATTCTCCGCCCAAAGGTAGAGCTAGAGGTCACAACCAGATACCAAAGTTTCAGCCCGATCCGATAACTTAATCAAAAGTTATAAGTGATTTTCTGAAAATGTCAATGGGCAAATGGAGCCTATTTTTGCCCGTTTTCGGTTTCTGGCGCCATAGAGCCCCATGTGTTCGAAAACTCTGTCGGCCGCCATTTTCCCATTGAAATTTTCAGAAAATCAGTTATAACTTTTGATTAAGTTATCGGATCGGGCTGAAACTTTGGCATCTGGTTGTGACCTCTAGCTCTACCTTTGGGCGGAGAATGAGCGTTCGGCGATGCCTAGTTTATTTTTGCGGTAAAAAAGACCGTGTAAATTTTCTTTTGTGACACCCTGTACTTCGTTTCAGCTGAGGTCCGCGCGCGGCCGATGTAATGAGCCGAAGGGCCAATCAAATAGCGAAGAGGCACAACGTCATGGCGTGCTCTGTGCAGTCGATAGGACCAGCGGGTATTCGCCGTCTCTCTGTGCGTGCTCCTCCACCGGCTAGTCCTATCAAGCGCAGAGAGCACGCCATGACGTTGCGCTTTTTGCGCTGCTTGATTGGCCCTTCGGCTGATAACATCGACCGCGCTCGGACCGAAGGTGAAACGATGTAAAGTTCGAATGAAAAGGGGAGATGATTCTGCAGAAGTCGAGATCGCCCAGCACGAATGAGATGGCTGTTTGGAAAGAGAGAAGGAAACATGTCGTATTTTCTAACTTCTGTAGAATCATCTCCCATCTTCAATCGAACTACGCTCACCCGCAGGCAGATGATAGCAACGGTTTCCTTGAATTGAGCGGCTTCCCCCGTCCACTCCGGATGGACTCGCCCTAACGTCATCTCTAGTTTTATCGCAAGTCACCAGTCGAGCGCCCCTCGGAAATAAACGCGCACTCGCGTGGAGCTATTAACTCCCGCGGCGACTGTACATGGGCGACGACTGCTGACTGAATGGTCGATGGACAGTAGTGGCGATAAACGGGGCCGGAGTCACGATCTTCTAAGAAGTAAATCAGAGGCCCCGACAGGGTGTCTATCTTTGAGCAGGTAAGAAGACGCCGTCCTAACTCCCCGAAACACCATTCGGCAGTCGAGCAAAAGGTTTTCGGGATTATAATTTTACATTAAAATTCTCAAAGCGACTGGAACGAATGCCTGGTTATATTCACTACCTCTTATCATCTTACTACTACTACCTCTACTACTACTACTACTACTACTACCACTACTACTACTGGCAGTCGGCGGCGAATCTTCGCGGTGTTCTGACCGATGCACTTCGTACAGGGACGCAGGACATATTTGAGCCCAGCAATCTCATGGCCAGCGCTCTGAAATCTGCAAGCGTCACATACTGATGTCCCACGTGCCGTGCTGAGCTGCAAGCGTCACCGTGACTCCTTCAATCAAGAGCCGACCTCTGAGGGTCGCCACGTCTGATTCCGCAGCTCCGCTGGCCATAAAACCAGCTTCCCAAGTTGCACCTTTTGCAGTCGGCGGCGAATCTTTGCGGTGTTTTAACCGATGCACTTTGTACAGGTGAGTCGAAGACTTCCTTTACCTTTCTTTTGGAAACTGTTTGCCGCCGACTGCACCTCGAGTTTTTCTGCTTTTGTGCCTTAAAGGGGCCATAAAACGAATTTCGGGCTGGGATAAAAGATTTTAAATTGAGACTTTACTAATCGCATATCGTTTAGTTGGCCAAAAGGAAGAGGGTAGAAGGTCAAAAGCCAGCTTTTCGGTACGAACATTTGAAAACACAGCGGACTATTTTGTACCTTCTTTCCTTCGAAAGCTCTCCGCCTTTTCACTATGATACATCCGCGGTTCCCAAAGCGCGTCAGCGGTGCCAAACTGACGTCAGCCGAGCCCAGCTCACGCATTGGACACGAGAACTGCGTCTCTCGGACGTATGCGCTCGTCAACAATAAATCCGTCGACGAATATTCGGATTCGCGTTCGTGGCCAATGAGTGCCCTGACGGAACTTATCCTCACTGGGGAATGACAAGTTCTACGGTGTGCATAAAAAGCACGGTGGAAGCTAGGAGTCATCGCACCGGTGCCGAAAAATGTCACGACGACGTGATTTCACAATTCGGATTTGAGTTGAGGATTAAAGCTAAGGAGGAAGAAGTAGGAAAATCGTTTCATGACCCCTTTAAGGCCGGTTCAGACACTTGCGTTTGAGTGCGTTTGACTGCGTTGCGGCGAGAACCGAAAGCGAGTCACCGCCACATCTGTGCTTCGTATGAAGCGTGGAATCCAATTCAAGGAATCTTCTTGGCACGCGACATAAACAGCAGGGATGTCCTGGTGTCTCGCAGCTGCAACGCAGTCAAACGCAGTCAAACGCAACTGTGTGAACCGGGCTTAAGGCTGTACGAACACGTTTTTTTTTTTTTTGGAGTTGCTTTATCTTGTTTTATTGTCACTATGGAGTGCATTAAATGTGTGCTCCCGGTCGGCGGGAGGTATTTGACCTGTAAGGCCTGCAGGAATGGTATGTCATCTCGGTAAACCCTGCTCTGGTGTCGCGGAGGGCACATTCTCGGGAATGGGCGCTGCTAAAAGGGAGTGGTGGAGGTGCCCCACATATCGCATGAACGAACTCCGTTTGGGTGGTGGGGCTGGCGGTGGTGCAACTCAAGACAGCTTTAATACCTCCGACGGTGGTCTCCTGGACCAAGCAGACATCTCTTCCGTGGCTAGCCAGCTGGCGTCAATAAACGTGGCACTTCAGCAGCTTCTTCCTCTGAAGGCTAGTGTCGAAACTCTTTTGCCTCTTCCGGCAAAGGTTGACAAGCTCCTATCTCTTAAGCCTGCAGTGAATGAGTTACGCAACACTGTCGGAGAGCTTCAGTCAACAGTTGACCCATTTAGTATGAAGTATAACTCCGTACGCATTCTCGTAAAGACTAATGAAGAGTCAGTAAAAAATCTTCAAACGGAAGTCCGCGAAGTCAAGGTCGCAATGACCGAACAGTCCCGAGAAATCACACGGCTCAAAGAAGTGAATGATGCACAATAATACAGCCGCCACTGTAACATGGAAATACAAGGCCTTTCTCTAAAGTCGGGGGAAGACCTGGTTAAAGTCATGGAAGATCTTTCTCAGAAACTCTCTCTCCAAAATTTTTAATCCTCAGACATCGTTGCAATTCCCCGTCTTCCAAGAAAGCGGGACTTAGCTCCTCTGGTTTTGTTTAATTTTGCATCTGTTAGTACAAAGGAGACTTGGATGGGGGCACGTGGCGGTTTGCAGAAGCTGTCCTAATCAGATGATGAATGTAAGGTGTTTTTTAATGACCACCTAACGCAAGTCAACAAAAATCTCTTTTGGATGTCAAGAAGAAAGGGCAGGGAAATGGGCTACAAGTTCGTGTAGCTAAAAAAAACGCGAAAATCTACGCAAGGAGGTCTGCCAGCGGTGCGCATAAGCACAGTTGGAGACCTTGAGAAGATTATCTAAGTTATGACGGCTTGTTCTTCGATTCCAGACAGTAGTTATTTTCTTCGCGTTTTGGGACCTACTTCGGAAAAATCTTTAACACTTATTCATGCTAATATTAGGAGCCTGCGTAAGCACTGGGACGAGTTTCGCGTTTACATTACTAGTCTTCAGCCTCCAGTAGGCTGAAGACTACTGAGATCAGTATATCATTTTTGCAATGTGCTGAATTCACTTTGAACGGCTATAAAGAACTTTTTTACACAGGTGATACGGGTGGAGGCGGAGGCATTGCAATTTATGTTAAAGATTTATGGCTACTTTCAAAGGTCAAAGTACATTTCGCTCATGCGGAATCGCTCGCGGTTAATGTTTCCCGGCCTGGATTTTCGCTGTTTTTAGTAGCAGGTTATAGACCTCCACCCGAGAACGCACCAATTTTCCTTGCGGAACTAGAGCAGGTGCTATATCAGTTTCGTTCAATGGGCCAATTGTGCCTAGTTGGCGACTTTAATATCGACACTCTGAAGCCTGAAAATCCACAGTGTGCGATTATTTAAACCTGCTGTCGGAATATGGTATTAAAAACACTATTTCCCTTCCAACAAGAGAGGAGCTGTTGTAATTGGTGGTGTCATGTATTGACCATATCAACGTTCGTGCACCCGATATCACAGTGAGATACGCCGTCATTGCGCAGAAGTTATCGGATCACTACCTAATAGGATGCCGATTAGGTAAACATGTCTCTGGGTCCGAGGGTAACAGGTCCGGAAGTTCATACCTCTTTATCACTGATACGGTGAAGTTTGATGCGTTAGTGGCCGCCTTTGACTGGGATACATTTCTGAGGTCGGTGGAACCTGCTAATCTTTACACTACTTTTATTGAGGTTTTACAGTCTTTTTATCGTGACTCGAAGACAAAGGTTAATTTCCAGAAACGATCACATAAGCCCTGGCTCACAACTGATATTATGACTGCAATCAAGGAAAAAGATGCTGCGTGGTTGCGCTCCCCTCGTGCTCCAAACAGCTTAGAACTGAGGGCCGCATTTTGTTGTGCCAGGAATAAAACAAACGCCATTATCAGATCCGCCAAACGTTGTTACTTTAAAAAAAAGTTCTTTGAATCAAGGCAAATCCATGTGAAACGTGGGACTTGATAAACACTTTTAGAGGGTGTGCTACAAAAAAAAAAATCTATTCAAGAACAATTGCACAAACACTTTGAATCTGACTTACAATCAGCAGTCAATGACCTCAACAATTGTTTTGCTACATCATCTGGTTCGTCTGGGGACCCTGCTTTATCATCCTTTCCGTCTAGCCATGATTATAGAGTGTCCACATCTCCATTTCTGCCCCTTCTTGACGCAGTTTCTTTGCGTTTAGTTTTATGTTCCTTAAAGCGTAATAAAGCTGCTGGTATTGATGGCATCCGTGTTGCCGACATTTGTCACAATTTTGGTTACGTCCAGCACGTTCTTCTTACCATGGTAAATGGGTTCCTGATTTCTGGCATGATCCCAGCTGATTTAAAAACTGCGCTAATAAAACCAATTTTCAAAGGAGGATCACCCGACAAGCCGGAGTGCTATCGACCCATTTCTGTCCTGCCAGGTGTGAGGGAGATCTTGGAGAAGCATCTATATCTTGTCATGTCCAGTTTTGCTGATAGCTCGCACGCATACTATCGCCCAGCCAGTACGGCTTTGTATCCGCGGAAGCGGCACTCAACCTCGAGGATTTCTCCGATTTACTACACAATGTATGTGACCGTAACATGTGTTCCTGCGCTTTTTTTTGGGATGTCGCCAAAGCTTTTGACACCATAAGCCTCAAGCTCGTACTTCATAAACTATACAATTACGGCTTCCGTGGCCCCTTTTATGCTTTGCTTGAGAACTTCTTTTCTGGGCGTTCGCAACAAGTATCTGTCGGAAATTTTAAAAGTCCTCGAGTAGGGTTGAAAGCGGGTGTCCCCCAGGGCTCTGTTTTATCACCTTTGTTATTTAATCTCTACGTTAACAATATTGGAGCCAGGCTGTCCACTTTCAAAATGTTTCAATATGCAGACGACAAGCTAATAGTCTCCACTCATCTAGATATTCATCAAGCTGTACAGTTTCTGCAACATGACGTGGAGCAAGTAATAGACTGGTTCTCTGAAAATCTATTTTCAATTAACGCCTCCAAAACAAAACTAGTCTTCTTTAAGAACCCGTTGAAGCGTGTGAATCCAGACAAACCAGACATGTTACACGGGACCAAGTGTGCTAACTGCGCGTGTCCTCCTTTGAATTGTGTTGACAGTGTCATGTATTGGGGAATACATTTTGATTCAGACCTTTCTGGGGCGACGCACTTCTCCTACCTTTGTGGCAGACTCCGTAGCGTAAGTTGCTTACTTTATAATAACAGAGTGTTCATGCCATTCGGAGTGAGGAAATCGATTGTTTATGCTCTTGCCTGCAGCATTATTCGATACGGCATAACAGTATTTGGTAATTGTGTGGAAGTGTGGCAGACTAAAATTGACCGTGTTCTGAAAACCTTGTTAAAAAGTGTCGGTTACCTCCTGGATATCTCCGTGGACACAGACATTTTCGAAACCCTACAAATGCCAAGCTTCCGCTCTTTTTTTCTGCAATGTGTCGTTCTACGACACTTCTGGGTTAGCGATTTTTTACAACCCCATGTATCCCCAAGACATTTGCGTAGAACGAATCAATTTGAGATCCCCCGGTGTTTCACACGGTACGGTAAACGTGAACGTTCTTACTATGTCCCTTTGATATTTAATAAACTTCCCGATTGTTTCTTTGGTAAAGTTATTAAGAAGAGAAAATTGAAGAAGTTATTGGACAATTTATCAGTCTGAGTTTGTGTTAATACCGTGCTTGTTCTACGTTTTGTTTCTGTTGTACTTTTTTTTCTGCTGAAGTGTATCGGTTATCTGTGTTGATGCATGCTATCGACCCTGTCGCTCGACTGCCGGGTCCTGTCCGTGAAGCCTTCATTGGCTTGAACAGACCAGTCTCTGTATCTTGCATATTTGCTTCAGTTGAATAAAATTATTATTATTATTATTATTATTATTATTATTATTACTACTACTACTACTGCTACTACTCCTACTACTCTATACTACTACCACTATTACTACTACTATTACTCCTACTACTACTACTACTGATAATTATAATAATAAAATAATTTTTTGTTAATCAGCCATTGAAACCGTCTTATTGGAACACTGAAAACAAAAATAGAAACCGAAATGATCAAGTCCCAGCGCGTATAACATATTCTGGTAAATGGTTTTAGTAACTTCGTTATTCGCTAGGTTTCTACCCAATCACGACGTGTACATTTGCGATTAGGAATACGTTATTACTCAGTAGTGATTCGGCGTGAGTGATTGGTCCTACGTGACTGTTTCTTGTTGGTCGTCCTTGATCGTGTCTCAGTGATTGATCTTCTGTTATTGGCCCCCCACCGAAGAAGACGCGCGGATGCTTTCTAGCACGAAGGACCAACGAAAGTTCGACTCGTGTGGAATCCTTTTTGGCGCGCGAAAAGCACAGGCAGAGGAAAGCCAACGTAGCAGAAATGCATCTCCATCGCCAACTGTTCGGAAGAGTATATTGTTCGGTCGCGCAGCTCTTTCGAGCTTTAGCGAGGTCTCACATTTCAAGGTCGTCTTGTCCGACCCTGGCCCTTCACAACGTACTTAGCCGAGATCGCAAAAGAAGTCAGTTGACGCACGCAAAAGCGTCGACATATCCCAAGCCCAAACGCTCGAACAATATATCTAACGTTCACTATATCGTCTCCACAGGCACCGAACCGCACAGAAAAGCCAATTCGACCAGAAACAAGACAAAACAAAACAAAATAACTGAGCAGCACAATGGACGAAACTGTTTGGGTAACAGTTCGCTCGAAATCGCTCGTCCACTTTTTTATTTTTGTATTTTGACTGCGGCCGCCACAACTCTGGAGTTTAAAAGGGACAAGCTCGGATTTAAAAGCTGAGAGACGATATGACAATGAAACGAAAGTCGGTTGACTCGAAGATTTTCTTTTTTCTAGGGGAGGGGGAAGGCGGAGGAAGAGCGACTCAAGTTCTTGTCCAGCGGTATATAACGATGCAGTTCCGACGTCCTCGTCTGACCGAAATTCCGAGCGTGGGCGAACGTTCTATAGTCGAGCGTAAGAGCATTTGTCGCCTAAGCTTTACGCTTTGAATTTGGGTATGTAAAGAGAGGCCCTTTGTGTGCTGGACTCCCATCGACTCAGCTCGCTTCACTGCAGCACAATGCGCCGAGAGACCCTGTTAAAGTTTTGTTTGAGCGAACATAGGAGCCTCGTCGTCGAAGGACTAAAATCTACTGCAAGGCGTATTTATAAAAAGTCTCATATTATATTTTGTTTGATGCCTAAACCACGGCATGACCAGAGAGGAATAGCGAATAGCTTGCACGCAGTAGGGAGATAGATATTAAAGAGCCGTATGCTACTCGCCGTTCAGGACGAAAGTTTGATTGAAGAAATTTCAATGAAATGCACGAGGTTGTCTTTACAAATAAATAATGGAAGTTAAAAGACGATGCCTTTCAGCCTATTTTTTGAAATATCCCTAAAGGTACGACTGCACCACGATTCACTCGGATTCATCCGCGAACTAAATATCAAAGCATGGGCGGCCAGAAAAGAAACAAAAAAAAAATTGATTTTCAGTCTTTGTTGTGGTGACATTTGTCTTTCTAGTTAGTATACTAACTAGAAAGACAAATGTCACCACACAAATGTCGATGTGATATTTAAACGATATCAATTATTACTCAAACCTTCGATGAGTTCACTCAATAGAAGGAAAATCTACGATGATGCAATATCGCCAAGCAGCCAGGGGCAAAACGCAGGAGCAATTTCGGTAATCCATCAAAATATTTATTGCGGTAGTATATTGATCTCTGGATCAAACGGTCGTTTGCGGAATTGCGTTTGATGGGAAGCGGAGCGGACGCTAACTCTAGTCTCGCGACGCCACGTCCGCGTCGATCGCCACGTCCTCCTTTTGCACCGCCGTTTTCTTCTTTTTTTCGTACTGTTTTGGGAGTTTTTACAGCTGGTGAAGCCATCTCAAAGCGTCTCGAAGTACCCCCTCCTTTTGTGCGTTATTTTGTTTCACAGTCTCGTAGTGCGATCGGCGTTCGGCAGGTGTTCGGCAGGTGTTCGGTAGCCGGCCATGCTTCACTCCCTTCTTTTCGAGGGTACATTCGAGTCAGCTTCAGTAAGAAGGCAATTGCGCATTAAACGCAGATGAAACAGATGAATTTAGCCGAAAACTTCTCCGCTAACGTTAGCGGGAAGTTTTCCCCGCTAAAAGTAGCGGAAAAGTTTCCCCGCTAAATTTAGCGGAAACTTTTCCCCTAAATGGGAGGCGAGAAGGAGAGGAGGAGGAGCATAGCCTCCTCTGCGTACCTTCCCCTCCTCCTCCTGAAGAGCTGCGCTCTAATTCGGCGTTACAGGATGTTGTAAACGTCTTTCATTTTTTGAAGGTAGGACGTTGGTGCTGAAGGCGGTACAACTCCTCCTAGCCGTTCTCGGCTTGTCGGTGACTAAAGGCAGGATCATATATACACCTCTTAATACATTCTTATTTCTACGTTGTCAACTTAAGAAGGCTGCTGAACTCCCAATAAAAAGTCTGCATTTAAATGTTTAGATAGGACGCCTCTGCCTACAAAATACGGTTTGTCGAACACAAATTTCGCAATTTTCGCACCGCGAGACAAATATTTCCTAGAAGCAATTCTGAAAACAAAAAAAAAAAAACTTATATAGTTTGAGGTCGGCGTCTCGAAATTATCTTGATCAGTACCTTGATCTTGATCATTGTGCTTTCTTTTTCTTTTTTTGGGGTGTTTTTTTTTTAAAGAACACGTATTTTGAGAAGTACGTATTTTACGCTGGCACTTAACGAAAATGCTTTTTCTTACATGTTTAGTGTCTCTCTACGTTCTTTCCCTATTTGATATAAATGCTAACGTTCCTGCAACAGCATGAGTCGATAAAAAAGATTTTACAAAGCGGTTTTAGGCCGCTGGATACACGTTGACTGAAACGCGCCGTTAAGAGCGACGGGGCATTTCTTTAGAAAGTAATTTGCCCGTACGAATTTCCCACGTCTGATACACCATTCATTTGAGAGAGTTTCCATTCATATCATACGTATTAGTGATTTAACATCATCGACGAAATGATCTTTGAGCTAAAAAAAGTGCGTTTAACAAAAACTACGCGGCCTATTTTTACATTTGTTTCGCTTAATGCGCACGATCTGTTAGAACACACGGTCGTGACGTGGCGACGAAATAGAGGGTGAACATTCTAATTACTGTCGCGAACGGGCACACAGCTCGATTCTTCTTAGTGACTGCTGGAAAGCGAAATTGCGTCTGAGGGCCTATCCAAGCGCCGCCGTTTCGGCCCGGGTCTTAAGTAAACGAAAGGATCGTCGCGGTGCAGGTGAAGTCATTAGGGAAGATGAAGAGCCAACTATCTGCAAGAGCGTGCAAGAAACCGCCCACGTTTTGTGCTCGCAAAGAGGTAGCCATTTTAAAAAGAAGTGTCTCGGTGGAATTGCACTTTAAACCACTTCGGCAACGTAGGTGCGGTAGCGCGCACTTACCATTCGTCATCGTAAAGTGGCGTTGTAACGTCGCCTTTTCGAGACACGTATCGTTCGGCTGTCAACTCTTCCCCAGAGAACAAGTTGAGGACGTAATAGACTACGGGCGCTGAAGCTATAGTCTCGCTATTTTAAATTCTGTAACGGATTGCGCATCGTTTCTTCTGTGTACGTTGCGAGTAGTTAAGCTTGGAAATAGCAGGGCAGAACTGGTTGATTAGAAGGAGGGGTATTATTTTTAATCTGATTTCTTTGTTCTGCTTGGGTTTGTTTCGCTCGTTTTGACTGTTTCCTCGATGTATCGATGATGTTTGACATTGTGGGGACCACTTTGGCGAGGTTTGGATGTTTTCAACTCTAGTCCCTGCATGGCGCGGCGAGAACACCATCCTCGCCGGCGTTCAGATGGCGCGCCAATAAAAGCGTTGGAGTCTCGAAACAAGATATCTACCAATCTTAGGCTAGCAGTACGCACTGTAAGAAATTCGGAGCTCTCTCGCGATGTAACTTGGTTCAAAATATGTTCACCTTGAAAATACAGTCTGCACAAACTGCTTTTCTTTTAATTTTTAATATTTTTTGAGCCTTAGCATTTGCCGAGCTCGCTGCGTGGATCGCAAGGATTGGCTCTGCCAAGTGCATTGCGGGAAAGTAGACGCGCCGGAATTCTTTGTGCGCGCTTTGAGGGACGCCGGCTCACTTTCATACCTCGACAGTGAGCTGATATCCATTCAGATATGCTGAAGGGGAGATGCGTGTAACCCGACCGCATGTCCAGATATCTGGGCCGGCATACCAGGTTTGACCTATCCAGATCTAGGTACTCTAGATCCTGTACAGCAGGGTCTGGTTCCTTCGAAGTCGGTCTGGTATTTATCAGTGCGGCTTTCTCGAAGACCTGAAGCCGCCGTCTCCCGGCCAGCGACGATGCCCTGTTGAGAATTTCTCTTTCGCGCAGTGCCTGAAAACCGCCTTAAATAAATCGAGCACCGAGCTCTACTTGCACTCGTTTATCAATTCATTACCCGGCTCGCCGACCGAGTAAAGAGAAATGAAAAGAAACGAAACAAGTATGTGCACTACCAGCAGCTGGGATTGCCAGAAGAGCGACGCGGGAAATCGGCGTTCCAGCCCGGTCTTCCGACGTGACTGCTGGACAGACGCGAAAACGAGCAACAAGCTTTTGTTAACGGGGAAGTAACGGCCACCCGTTCTTGCCTCGCCGTTCGGTGTCTTCCGGTCACGTTGGCACAAAATCCAACACGGGAAAAAAAGGGAAGGGGAAACAGGGAGAGCGGTCATTTTAACTCTAGGTCGCGTGCTAGAGTCCGCTGTTACGTCTCCGCGTGCCAACTATTCTCGTCACGACGTCGACAACCGAGGTCTGAAACTTACGCGTTCACTCTCGGTCTAACGCTTGCACGAGCTTGTTTACGATTCTGGCGGCTCCTACAGACACACGTGTGCCCCTCCATAAAAAGTAGCTCTGGCTCGAACGTCTTAAAAAACACAAACAAACTTAGTATATCTTTGATTTCGGGTTTGTTTTTACGGACCTTTAAAAACAAGTTACTTTATAGCGCGCACATCACTGCCGTGACAACTACCGGTAGCAATCTTTATTCGCGTACATTGTTCTTCTTTGGCGAACACTGATTGTCTTAACGTGCGCTCCCGTCGGCTGTGCGCTCCCGTGGGCATGGAAGAGCAGCAATGATGCAGACGGTGCTAAAGCCTTTCTGCTTTCTCGTACAGTTGCTGATCACCACCTACCCAAGGGCCGCTGTCCTCCCGGAACCGCCCGTGGGATTTACGTTGCAACCAGCCGTCTTTCTACATCTTGATGCTTCGTCATCCGGCAACAACCTTCCATTCCTGGTCCTTCAACTTCCGCTGCTGGAGACAACGCCTGTTTCCCGTCATTTCAAGTCAACCGCATCGTCACGAACATCGGGTGGCGCTCGGATTACAAATAGCCTGCCAACGCATCTGATCGTCAGTGGGCATGGAAGAGCAGCAATGATGCAGACGCTGCTAAAGCCTTTCTGCTTTCTCGTACAGGTTAGTCAACCTTTATCAGTTAATTCTAAACGCACTAGTAATCGGTGCTTGCTGCTCGTTCCATGCCCACATGTTCTGCTTGATTTATTTATGGATAGTATCCATGTCTTGAAGTTGCTTTTCATGTCGGGTGACATTGAACTGAACCCTGGCCCTAAAGAGGATCAGAACAAGAGTATTGGTGAAATATTGGTTGCCATTAAATCTCTTTCTACTACAATGGAAACACGTCACGCCGAAGTTATGTCCTCCCTCAATGAAGTCAAAGCCAGTCAAAAATTACTTGAAGACCGTGTGTCCGATATGAACGTAAGATTGGCTGCCGTGGAATCGAAGGTTGACGCACTTGAGGGTCTTCATGATGTTCCCGACTTTCCCCGCCTTGTTGCTGAAGCTGTTAGAGACGAACATTTCGCACTTCAATGTCGTCTGGACGATTATGAGGACCGGTCTCGCCGGGATAACTTAATTTTATATGGCATCCCCGATAGCCCGACTGAAACGTGGACCCAGTCCGAACAGAAAGTGCGCTCGCTTCTGGTTGAATCGTTCTCCCTTCAGCTCCCCGAGGAAGCTATTTCAAGAGCACATCGGTTAGGTACCTTTGTTGTCAACAAGTGTCGCCCGATAGTTGTTAAATTTATTTCACTTAAAAGTAAAGATAACATTCTATCACAAAGATCTAAACTGAAAGGCACGAGGATTTCGTGGCAAGAAGATCTTTGTAAAGCTACCCGGCTTTCGCGTAAGAAGCTGACAGATTTCGGCAAGGCAAGTGGAAAGAAATACAACTTGCGTCACAACAAGTTATTTATCGACAATAAGTGTTATGCATACTACGCTCAAACCGACAGTGTGTGCAAGGTTGAACTACCATACGCACGCTCAGGTACTGACGCAGAAAATGTGGGTCAGGTTAACAATAATGGCGCTGAACACTCACCTCCTTTGATCCCGTCCCCTCCTTCTTCCTAGCTATCAGCAGCCGTTCAGGCGCGACCTATTCGTGACTACTCTTTTCTTTTTTCCAATATCAGAAGCATTTTAAACAAACGGGATGCCTTATCGTCCCTGGCTGACAAATGCCTTGCCGATGTGATTGTCTTAACGGAGACCTGGTTATCTAGTAAAGTTGACAGCCGTGAACTGTTTTCTTGTCAGAACGACTATACCGTTTATAGACAAGATCGTTGCGGGCGCCTGGGTGGGGGAACGTTGATTGCTGTTGCTGATAATATAGTTTCTTATGTTGTTCCCGTGCCTTCGTCTCTCGAATTTCTTTGTACGTGCATTCGTTTAAATCACATAGACACGGAATTTTGTGTTTGCTACCGGCCGCCTCGGGCTACGCCGACATTTTGTGATGATTTGTTTGATTGCCTCTATAATGTGGTTGTTAGATTCCCTAAGGCCCCCTTATTCCTGCTAGGTGATTTTAATTTTCCTGGCATATCGTGGAAAGATTGCTGCCCTATTGTAAGTTCTGGTTCGTCGGAGTGTTCAGCTTTCATTAGCACTTGTTCTATGTTTAACCTCTCCCAACTTGTAAATGTACCTACTCGCGTTACTAGCTCATCAGCTAATGTTCTTGACCTCGTATTGACCACTACACCTGAATCTGTCTCATCTCTATCTCTTCTGCCTGGTTTAAGCGACCACTCTGCTATTCACTTCACTTTACAATCCAGTTCCCCCCGCCTTCCTAGGCAGTATAAACTAATTCGGGACTATGGCAAAGCGGATTTTCGAGCAATCAACGCCGAGTTGGCAATTTTTGCTGATGCTTTCTTTCCGCAGTTCTGGTAACGATCGATTCATGAAAATTGAGATCTATTTAAAACCAAGGTTACTACTCTCGTTGATAAATATATTCCTCTTCGTCGAATATCCTGTTCCCGTAAATCCCCGTGGTTCAACCTATCGTTAAAACGTCTTCAGAACAAAAAAAAAAGCGTCTTTTTCGTCGCTGTAAGGAATCCAAGATAGGCGAAGGTTAATCAGCTTATCTGTCCGTGGCGTCGGAATATAAACAAGCTATTGTCAACGCCAAGCACGCTTTTTTTAATAACACGCTTCCATCTTTGTTATCCACTAACCCACGCAAGTTCTGGAATGTCGTCAGTATGCGTGAACGTAAAGATATCCCTCTAAAATCCGAAAGTGGCCTCTTGATACCACGTCATCAGAGCTGTGTTCTTTTGAATAATACCTTTACATTGTTCTTCATGAATTGTGCACCTACTGCATTACCTGTTATTCTAAATTCAGATTTTACATGCATGGAGCCTATTTTCATCGGCTCGGTTGGTATTTCTAAGCTAATTGGAAACGCGAAAGTTTCATCTTCAGTAGGTATTGATGGCATCAGTTACAAGTTTTTGAAGAGTACTGTGACTTATTCATCTGTCATCTTGTCTCAGATTTTTACGCAGTCTTTGCAGTGTACCACCCTACCCGGCGACTGGAAGGTTGGCAAGGTGGTTCCGGTGCACAAATCTGTTGATGTTTTTAACCCTAGTAATTACAGACCAATTTCCTTGACATCCATTCCATGCAAGATACTTGAACATGTGATATACTCCACTCTTGTTCTTTTCCTTGAATCAAATTCCTTCTTTACATCCTGCCAGCATGGTTTTCGTAAACAGTACGTCTGTGAAACCCAACTACTCGTTTTTACTATAATGACTTGTTTTCTGTGTTAGACCGTTCATCTACCGTTGATTGTGTTTTTCTTGACTTCGCTAAAGCCTTCGATACAGTTCCGCATCGTCTACTACTTTACAAACTTAGCACACTTAACCTCGATAGCAATATTTTAGGATGGATTGAGTGTTTTTTGCATGATCGCACCCAGTATGAATCAACTAACGATCATGATTCTAACTTTCTTCTGTGTCATCAGGCGTCCCTCAAGGGTCTGTCCTAGGACCCCTTCTTTTCCTCGTCTACATTAATGACCTTCCTGACTCTATCGCCTCATCTATTAAACTTTTTGCTGATGATTGTGTTTTATATAGAGAAATTTCTAACTCCTCTGATGAATCTATCCTTCAAACCGATCTTAACAGCATTTCCGTGTGGTGCGAAACTTGGCTAATGAAACTTAACGTTCACAAATGCAAGGTAATGAGAGTCACAAGATCAACTAATCAATCCAATCCGCCTTCTTATCTTCTTAATTGTTCTCCCTTGTCTTCCGTTTCTACCTAGAAATATCTGGGTGTTCACATTACCTCTAATCTTTCCTGGCAAACACATATTGAATACATTGCTAATAATGCTAACCGCATGCTCGGCTTCCTTCGTCGTAATTTCTCTCTCGCTCCGATTTCTTTGAAACTGTTATTACATAATACACTTGTGCGCTCCAAAATTGAGTATGCTTCGTCTGTATGGGATCCACATATCAGCTCGCTTGTTCTAATCCTTGAATCTATCCAGAATCGCTCTGCTCGTTTTATTTTGTCCAACTATTCCCGTTTAGCTAGCGTCTCTCAAATGAAACAAATATTAAATCTCCCCGATCTCTCTATCCGACGACGCATCTCCAGACTATGCCTCTTTCATAAAATCTATTTCACCAACGACAGCCTTTGTCAGTCACTTTTTACGGCCCCCCTTTATGTGTCATCCCGTTCCGATCATCGATTTAAAGTTGGCGTACCCAGTTGTAGGACTAACCTGTACTTCGACTCCTTTGTCCCCAAGACCAGCGTGGACTGGAACCACCTTCCTGCCTCCGTCGTCTCCATCAGCGACCACATTACCTTCAAGTCTGCCGTGTTTCATCACTTGACATCATAACTGTTCTTTGCTCTACATGTTTCTGTTTTCCACCACTCTTCTCTGTAACGCCTAACGGCCCTGAGAGTAAATAAATAAATAAATAAATAAATAGCGAGCCACTACTGACGGAAATTACAATTCTGTTCGCCATATTCCTTCCATGGCGAACGGTGATTGGCTGAGGAGATGGATGCTCCCGTCTGCTATTGTCTTCAACGGCACGTCGTATGATGCCGTTAAGATTATACCTGCCATTTTGCTTTCATTATGAGCGTGTTCGTCCCCTCCCTTTGAGTGTGTGTTCTTCCAGGCCAATCCAGTCAAACGTAGAACGTGTGCCGTCACCATGCGCTTCTAGGCTCTGTGTATCTCTTTGCGCGTATTTTAGGCTCTGGTCCGTGACTGAAGTTGAGATCACGCGCAGAATTCCCCCCGGCTTTTTTGGGACAATTATTTTGGGAGAAATTTGGGAAAGGGCGGGCAAGAGATAAAGTGGAAAGGGTCTGTGCACCGGGGGACAAGAAAGGGGATGCGTTACTTCTGTTATTCGCGGCCGCTAGTGCGGATGACACTTTCCGGGTCACAGGCCATTCGAGTTTCATGATTAGGCCGACGCCCTTAGTGATTGGCTTTCCGGTCGGCATCTGTGGCCTCTGCGGCGGGCGCGCGCGCGTCACCCTCTCCCTTTTGTCGGCGCGCGTTCCGCAGCGCCAGGAAGAGGGCTTCTCTGTGGGGTGGCGTTCCTTGGAACTATGACGCGTTGCTGGCATTTTAACCGCCGTTTCGCTAAGGGAGGGAATTTAGGAGCCGTGTTTCGCGGTTAGAAACTTCCGGCTGGGCTCCATGGGGCAGTTAATGCTTTCGCATTAATATAGTCAAGGTCTACAGGAATGCGGTTGTAAAGCAGCTTCAAGACCCGAGAAAGTTTGTAAGATTGTATGGTCTACCTTGTGGGGTTCTTTATGGAGATCCCTCTACTAATAATCGCCGCCCGATCGGTATGCGCTCTGCCCGTCACCCAGGGAGTGACAAAACAACGAGGAGACAGCGAATGGGTTTACTGTACCTCCCGGTTGCCCGTCGTTCAGAGCCGGCAGTCCAGGCACGCCGACCCTTGTTGTCGCCCGTCGTTCAGAGCTCACAGTCGGAGTACGTGTCCAGGCCTGCGGATCGCCTTTCCCACGCCAGCGCTGCGTAGGCTGGCTGTCCCGGGCTATCACTGCCCGAGTCTCGCTGCGGAACCACACCGGGATCGTCGTGGCCTAGACCAGATGGCCAGGGCTCACCGTTTCCACCGGTCTTGCTCCAGATCTCGCTGGTGGACCGCTCCGGGGTTCGCCATGGGCCAGGCGAGGCAGCCCGGCTCCGATGTTCCTGCCAGCTTCAGCCTCGCGTAGCAAGCACTGTCTCGCGCCAGCTCGTGTCTTTTCCGCCGACCGCCTGTCACGTGCCCTCTGCCGCGTCTTTCACCCTCGGCTCCCACACTCTCCCCCCCCTCAAGGCCCGGACTTCGGGGGACTTCATGAGCCTCAGGGAGCCGCTGGGCTTCATGGGCGGCCGCTGTTGCTGTTGCCGGAGTGGCCACGTTGCAGCGTCCGAAAGTGTCGTTGGTGGTGGTGGCTAGCGAAGCCGGCAGACAATGTCGACCTGTCCGTCGCTCGCTGTCCCACTCACCGCGATGCAGCAGGGGGCTTGCTGTAAGCTGGTTCGCCGACGCGGACGGACCTGCCCCGTTCCGCTTAGATGTCGCAGCGGGCTCAGGACTGCCCGCCTGAATCGTTCGTCAGGCCGAACAACTGTCAGCCACCCTGAGCCCTGGTGAAAACGAATGGGCCGTCTTCCCTCCCGGTGGGCTTCCTGGGTTACGCCGTCTATGGCCGTCTTTCCAAGAAGCTATTCTGCGCAGAACAAAGTGTTAAAACAACACACAACGAACAAGTACTCTGCCGCAGACTGTGGCAGTGGCCATAGCCTCCACCGCCAAATTGCTTGCCGACGGGTTCGTGTACCATGCGGCTAACTCAGCAAGTCCGCATTCCAGAGCTCGCTCCTGGGTCGCCAAGAACAGGGGATTTCTTGTGTCCTCCGCAACCTTATGTTATACGTCTTCCGCATCGCGACGACGGTAGTATCCTTTTAAGTCAGCGATGTGAACCGGGCAAGCCTCCTCGTTTGTATCTCGCCGAGTAAGCCTAGAAGTGAGACACGACGATCGTGTCTTTATACCTCGGCTGCCCTTCTCACCCCAGAGCAAGCGATGCGGCAAAACCACTAGCTGCGTTGCTCAAAGCGTGAGTTTCCTTCAGGACAGGTAACGATGGTGTAAACCTAGTCCATTTTTTGCGCAAGCGAAGAGATCCAAAGCCTGTGGCGGGATGGCTAGTATACTATACCCGCGTTCCGCAACGGCTGCATATACCATGTGCTACTCGATGTAAGCGTCAGCGTCCCGTTCCGTCCACGTGTATACGAGCTCTAGGGACTGCTCGGTCCTCGGAGCAGCTCAGCGAGCGAGCCCGCTTTAATCGTTCAGGCCTCAAGGCAAGCTGGACAGCTACAAGCCACCTAAATGTTTACCGCCTCATCCCCGGCCAGGTCGTGACGCGACATAACTTATTAAAAGTCTTGCTGTCACTGCCACGACCGACCAGAGTGAAGTCGTGAGAGAATCCTATAAATCATTTCGTAGCTTTCCTGGAACGACCCTCTCAAGGGAGAGTCGTCCCTCTGCCCTTCGTCGATTGTTGGGGTGACGCGAAGCAACTAGCCGTCTTGGCCCAGCAGTTACAAATAATAGTGCTCATTGACTCGCCTGCCAGCGTTCCCGGTGTCAACCGCAATTTCCGCCAGTTTATCCGACACCCGCTGACAATCTCGTCCGCCAGTGTTCCCGGTGTCAACTGCCATTTTCCGCAATCTTTCCGACACCCACTGACAAAACCCATCTGCACCCCGGGCCTTGACAACCGCTTACTTGTCTACCGCATCACCCCAAGACTAAATCCTAAATCTGCAATGATTCCTGGCTGTTTCCCCTCCTGCCAGTCAGTTATCCTGCCTTCCAGCGACCATGCCGTGCCTCTCCTCTACCTCCGAAGACTACTTTCTTACATCTTAACCGCGCTTTTCGGCGTCCCCCGGTTGCATCACTTCCTGGCAACCACTATTCTGGGGTACCCGTGAAAGCGCGTCCGCAACCTCGTCCTTCGAGCCCTTTAGGTACTCGATTCGAGGAGACACCTGCTGAGCTCTGCTGTGAGACAAGTCGCCCCAATCCCAACATACTTTGTCTCAACGGGCATCGTTAGCGTTAGTGAACAACCCGCTTAACGAATCCGTGGGACTTCCTGGGGACGACTAGAAGCAGAGGCATACCGACCGGGCCCCACGTTGGATGCGCCATTTTAATGAGGGTTTCTTTACTGAGTTCCCTCTACTAATAATCGTCGCCCGATCGGTATGCGCTCCGCCCGTCACCCAGTGAGTGACATAACAACGAGAAGACAGCGAATGGGTTTACTGTACCTCTCGGTTGCCCGTCGTCGAGAACCGGCAGTCCAGGCACGCCGACCCTTGTTGTCGGTTGTCGATCAGAGCTCACAGTCGGAGTCCGTGTCCAGGCCTGCGGATCGCCTTTCCCACGCCCGCGCTGCGTAGGCTGCCTGTCCCGGGCCATCACTGCCCGAGTCTCGCTGCGGAACCACCCCGGGACCGTCGTGGCCTAGGCCAGATGGCAAGGGCTCGCCGTTTCCACCGGTCTTGCTCCAGACCTCGCTGGTGGGCCGCTCCGGGGTTCGCCATGGGCCAGGCCAGGCAGCCCGGCTCCGATGTTCCTGCCCAGCTTTAGCCTCGCGTAGCACGCACTGTCTCGCGCCAGCTCGTGTCTTCTCCGCCGACCGCCTGTCACGTGCCCTCTGCCGCGTCTTTCACCCTTGGCTCCCACAACCTATAGGAAGACTTATGATTTCAAGTATTCCTTTGAATAGGGCATTTGGGCAAAGTAACAAACAGGGCATGATAAAAGTGTTTGGGTTGAACAGAGACATGCTCTTACGAGATAAATGGTTTCAGGACGGGGCGGTGTTTTAGTCCTTTTTTGTGTCCCCTCTTCTCTGGGGTTTCTCAGTACGGTGTAGCTGTTGTTTCCAAAAGCTTCCGGTAGCTGGCCGACTCGGGTAGTTTCCAGTGTGCCACGCCGCTTCATATTGCCACGCGCGATGTCGAGCAAGCGCGTGCGTGGCCGAGTGGTGACCGCGCTTGACTGTCACGCGGAAGGTGTTGGTTCGGTTCCAGTTAGCGGACTGCCCTTTTATTTATTCTTCCAACTTGGCCTTCTCGTAAGTTCGGGAACATTCTCGTCTGGTCGAGTTCCGAATGTTCTACGCACCGAAAGTTCTACGCCGAAAGATCCAGAAGCCCACGAGGGTACATAAGGTATTTCGCAAGGCGAGCGGAGTCAGTCTCACCCCAGCGTTCGACTCTGCTCTACGCCGACTTCGACGCCCGCGACGCTCTGCTGTTATCTTCTGGTCCCTTTTATTTTGTTTGGGCACAGGTTCGCCTGATTAAACGTTTAGTTTCTTTAGTTATTCTCGCCTCATCATTTGTCATTCGTGATATTTTGGTGGAGGTGCGGGGTACCGCATGTCCGTGCAGCGCACCCCTCCAAGTTCCCGCAGTACAAGTCCGAACCCAAGCTCCGGAGGACCCGACGAAGACCAGATCGAGACCCGATCAAGTCGCCGCACCCAAGGTCTACACCCGACGTCCGGACACCTTGGTTACAGACGGACACTGGCCCGTATTCGTGAAAAGTATTACTGGCCCAAGCTCCCCAAGACCGTCCAGTTATACACACGATCATGCCACGAGTGCCAGCGACGCAAGAAACATCCGACGAGGCCGGCCGGACTCCTGCAGCCTATTTCTCCTCCAACTGCACCCTTCCAGCAGATCGGAATGGATCTACTTGGCCCTTTTCCGCCGTCGACGTCGGGGAACCGCTGGATCATTGTCGCCACAGATTATCTCACGCGGTACGCCGAAACGAAAGCCCTTCCTTCTGGGACTGCTGTGGAAGTTGCCAAGTTTTTCATTGAGTCCATCGTCCTCCGGCATGGCGCTCTAGAAGTTCTGATTACAGATCGCGAATCATCGTTCATGGCACAGCTGACCCAAGAAATCCTTCGACTCAGTCACACCAGCCATCGTCGTACAACTGCGTACCACCCGCAGACCAACGGGCTGACGGAGCGACTCAAGAAGACAATCGCCGACATTATCTCTATGTACGTCGACGTAGAGCACAAGACGTGGGACGAGGTGTTGCCCTACGTCATGTTCGCCTACAATACGGCGGTTCAAGAGACCACTGGATTCACACCCTTCCAGCTGGTACATGGTCGGAAAGTAACGACCATGCTGGACGCGATGCTGCCCCATGAGCCAGCTGACAGTGAGAGCGACGACGCCCAGGTGGTTGCTCAACGGGCCGAAGAAGTCCGCCAGCTCGCCCGACTCCTGATTCAAAACCAGCAACGCGTCGACGCGGGCAGCTGCAACCTTCGTCGCAGGGACGTCCACTTCCAGCCCGGAGACAGGGTGTGGGTGTGGACGCCCATCCGTCGCCGCGGCCTCAGTGAGAAACTGCTGAAACGGTACTTTGGACCCTACAAAGTGCTTCGTCGACTCGGGGATCTGAGCTACGAGGTGATGCCCGACGGAACACGGACTTTATCATGCCGCCCTCCACTACCGGTAGTCGTCCACGTCGTGCGCCTCAAGCCGTACTACGATCGATGGGACTATGAATTGTGTTTTGTAATACGCTTGATAGGATTGTGTTGCACAAGTCTACGTAGTTGGCCATTATTTTTTTTTGTTTTGCTCTTTCTGTTTTCCGGCACGTCGCATCGAGACAATGCACTTTTAAAGGGGGGGGGGGGGGGGTAATGTCACGCGCGATGTCGAGCAAGCGCGTGCGTGGCCGAGTGGTGACCGCGCTTGACTGTCACGCGGAAGGTGTATGTTCGGTTCCAGTTAGCGGACTGCCCTTTTATTTATTCTTTCAACTTGGCCTTCTCGTAAGTTCGGGAACATTCTCGTCTGGTCGAGTTCCGAATGTTCTACGCACCGAAAGTTCTATGCCGAACGATCCAGAAGCCCACGAGGGTACATAAGGGATTCCGCAAGGCGAGCGGAGTCAGTCTCGCCCCAGCGTTCGACTCTGCTCTACGCCGACTTCGACGCCCGCGACGCTCTGCGGTTATCTTCTGTTCCCTTTTATTTTGTTTGGGCACAAGTTCACCTCATTAAACGTTTAGTTTCTTTAGTTATTCTCGCCTCATCATTTGTCATTCGTGACAATATCATCGCGGAACATGAGTTGGCTTACGTAGGGAAGAGGCTCTGCCTTAAACGTGATCTACGCAGCGACAATTAACGTAATCGCTCAACTGCTTACTGCTCCCCTTCATTCTCTGAGCGCACTTATAGCAATGAGCTTTGTTCCCTCGGGAAAACTAGGAGCGCATTTCAGTTGTTAGCGGGATATAATAGCTTCTGACTGACATAACCAAAACAGTGTTAGCAGAGATTAATTGCACTGTTGCGTCTGAAAATAAAACATTTATAAAAAAAGAAAAAAAAAAAGAAACGAAAAGGGTTTGTTGAGCGATAGCTGGTCGAGACGAATCTATGCAGGAACTTCTGAGATGATAAAGTAGCAATAAAAAACATTCCCACGACGAAAGGAAAAGAAAGAGCTCTCGTATTTCTCGGACCTGTCGACACAAGCTGCTACTAGAGAGGTAAGGAAAGAAAAACTGTAAATATTCAAAGAACGTCCGCTTTAATATGGCCCCGAAACTTTCCAATATAAAATTCCTTAAATACTCACTTCTTACGGCCAGTTTTGCGAGCCAAACCAAGAGCGTGTTTGGAAACACTTTAGGAGTTCGCTATATGTTTAATATTTTATTTCTCGTAATACAACATTCGTTTTTGTTCGAGGGTAAGACAAACGAGCGGTTTATACATTTGCTTACAAATTAAAATACTAGAAAAAGTTTACGTAGATACGTTTTTTTTTTTTTCGGCCTAAATGGCGGATATTGAATGTTACGCGATAAAGTTCGCAAGATAAAAAAATAGGCATTCAAGCAACTGTGAAAAGGTTCTCAATAATTTGTAAGCACTACGCGGGCCTTGGAGGAATGAAATGATTTGCTGTTGAAGACGACAAATACTTGGAAACTGTCGCCATACAGGATTTCTGGCTTATCCAACTCCCAAAAAGGTGCCCCTGTATTTACAGGCGCCGGCGTTGCGAACTTCTTTATTTATGACCTCTTCTCTTTCTACATATGTCGTAGTGTGTCTTTTAGCTGTAGGTGTTTCTTACGAACAGTGCGTGCTGTCTAGAAGTCTGAAATAAATATTAACAGAAACGATAAAACACGACCAAAAACCAAAGGGCAGACACGTGCGTTTCTCAACGAACCCCAATCGTTCCTCCTCTCAACGCAAGCACTCTAGAAGTCCCCGTACGTCTACCGCCTGTCAAAGCACCCGGGAGAGCCATTTACCGCCATCTACGGAGAGCGTTGAGCGAACAACAGGAAACATGTTTCCGCCTAAAAGCGCAGTCTGCGGTCAGAGAGGACGCAAGAAGTGGCCAGAAAACCAGCCCTTGTTTCCTCTCTGGGTCTATGAAATCTCCCCGACTGCCTCAGCAACGAGGGGCGTGTCACGAGTGTCTGGTCATCATTCCGCAGGCTGCGAGATTGGCTACAATAAGACGATGCAAACTCGCCAAGGGGGTTACAAAAGGGCTTTTCGGGCTTTTCCGGGAAACCCCTTTCACGTGGGCTGTATACTCGTCTCAAGGTCGAGGGCAGCCGACAATCCAACGGAGCCAGTCAAGCAGTTCCCAAAAGTCATCGTCGCGGCTCCGTTGTCTCCGTGGGTTCGCTTCTGGGGCTCTAAGCTGGACACTAGGCGAAAAAGTCGGCCAGATCTCTGATGGCCGCGATTGGCAAGCGAAAAGGTCAAGCGCTGTGCTGGCCATTCGCGGCGGTCAGAAATCTCGCCGACATTCCCAGATCGGCTAAACCGAGCTAAACCAACGGACAAAAAGCCCACGATACCAGCGTATTCACGGCTCCTGATTGATTTCGTCGGTGATTGCAAAGCACAAAAGGGCGCCGTGACGAGGCACTTTTGGCGCTGCTTGGTTCCCTCCATCGAATCGGCTTGGAGTGAAACGGAGAGACGAGGGGTTCCCCTCGCAGGTTTTCGACGTTTTATCGCGTGCACGCCGCAGAAGCGCCCGCCCTGCACGGTGCACGCACTCGTCAATCGCGTCGTTGGACGCGCTGCACTCGGTTCTGGCAGCCTCAAGAGCGGTTGGTAACCTTTCGAAGCGAAAGTAGGGGAGCCCACTTTCCGGCGAAAAACGGAGACGGGCTAATCAGCACGTAGTACAGAAGTGTCCCGGATGATGCTCCGTATGCGATTCTAACGAAGAAATGCAATGCGCGCAGGGAGCATGGCGGGGCACTTGGTCATTGCCCCTGCGGCAAATGGCGTTCTGCACATCTAATTGCGGAGCAATTGTCATTCGCCGGGATTCTTTTATTGCTCGAGATCAGTGGCGCAGCCTGGGGGTGGCTTAAGGGGTTTCAGCACTCAACCTTCTCCCCCCCCCCCCGAAACCCAGCCGACCCTATACTATACATCTTTTCCACGAGAGCGCAACCATCTTGAATGTCGTCGCTTCTGGTATGCGGTAAAACATCGTTTTGATCTCTCCACGCCGCTGCAAGGTGTTCATTAAAAATGCGCCGCTGTCACACATTCTTGTTTTGCCTCACCTATATTTTCTCGCATATTCCAACTTCAAATGTTTTATTACTTTTTTTTCCCGCAAACCAGATACGGAACCCACGCGACTCAGAACGACAGAAAACCGAAAGCGTCTATAACATACAGCTGCGTATGCCCCCCCCCCCCCCCCCCTTTCCCCCAAGAAAAAAAATTCCAGGATACGCCACTGTTCAAAATGATTGGTTGTCCTTATGGGAAAGTGAACTCGCCGGCTTTCTCTAATCGCCATGCGGTTTCGGTGGCAAAAAAGGGCGGAAGCCATTTTGATTGCTTTGAGACGTCATGACCGTCGGAGAGCGCGTACGGATCGTCCTTCTCATTGGATGAACCGATGAAAGGACGTTCGATAATTGGGGTTCAGCGCGCATCTCGGTAAAGTACGCATGTAGTAACTGATGAGAACATACCCGAAAACTGCTGGCTTCAAACTGAGAGTATATGCACTTTGACATGAGCACATACCGTCTTCCACGCGTGGAGGCATGCGCGTTTCATTTATTTAATTTTTATCGAATGAGGACAAAATGCTTCTATCAGGAGCATTGGGAGTCAACCGAACGGAAGTTTTATCGGGTGTTTTCGAACCTACTGTCACGGCTACGTATTTTGACCGCTAGCTGCTGTAAAATTTGATTATAGCTCGAGAAAGTTGGCGAGGTGACCTGCCGTGATAGCTTTTTGTTCTTGACACTAGGTGCCGTCGATATCGCAGAGGTCGCTAATAAGTGGCTGCGTCTGGAGCCCTTATTTTGTGCTGGCACTAACCGTATTAAACGAAGCCTTTAAAGTGCCCATCCGTCGAGGCGTGAATAAAACGAAGCAAAGAATGAAGAAGTAACAGGATGTGGAAAAGATGAAAAAGAGCTCGAACGCTTTCTTTGCACTCGCGCAGAATTAAGTACAGCCGATTCTCGCTAAGATAGATTGCCGAAATTAGAATGCAATCTCTGGTCGAATTTAAATTTAGATTAAAGGAAGAGAGAATTGGGCCTAAGGACGGTGGCACTTCCAGTTTACTCGAAGGAGAAAAAAGAAAAAGCATTCAGGCCTAGTTGTTCGGTATTAATTCAACATATTTTTGAACATTATCGATTTTTCGAGGCACTATGTTCAAATGGCGCAGAGGGGGACAGGTGGAGGGGGGTCGATGAAAGTCTAGAAAGCCCGGCGCTATGTGCCGATCGTTATACCACGTACGGCCACTCGATCCAAAACAAGGTACGGCCCGCCACGTCGAGCCGCCGTACATGAACGAAGACGAGATTGATCAGTTTACACTCCTGGCCGCGTTGATGCTAGTACCTAGCCGTGTACGCTCCGGGCAATCCCGGGGACGCGCGCTGCTAAGTAATGATCTGCGGAAGAGATCCCACGGAACAATCCAACCAGCGCTGTCATTGACCGGTAGCGCCGCTGTGGAGGCCCGGGGTACTATGCGCGTCGCGCAGTTAGCGGCGCATCTGGCGGGCCGCACTTTTGCGTTTCAGATGGAGCAGCTTTTGCTATACATAACAGCGACTTTCTCTCAATAAGCGTCAGCTGCAAACTGCCATAAGTCCCTCCACGTGCCGCTCCGTGATGCTCTGGTAGCGCCAATCGGGGGACTTGTCTTAATCAGTCCAGCCAATGAGAAGGGCTTCCGGTACCGCGTGCACAGTGGTCACGCAGTTTTAGCGGGAAAACTGTATAACATGAGGATTTGGCACGGCGTCCTACTTGCGAATCTTTCTTTTATTCTACGATAATATAGACAGTACATTTATTTCCTTTTTTTAGCTAACCCGATGTCTCGAAAAAAACCGACATCACTGCTCGTCTATTTTTTTATTATTACGTTTCCCGAAGCGTGTCACGGACTATAGGGGAAAGGCGGGGGGGGGGGGGGAGCGGGGGGGGAGGGGGGGGAGGGGGGGACCGGGGGGGCGGCACCGCTATGGAGCCACAGTTCTATAGTATCCGAGAGCTGGAAGGCAAAAGAGGGAGGCTACAATGCATCAACAGCTTCGATTCCCCTCACCCAAACCTTGCATCGCAAAAAGGGCGTAGACCAAAAGGCAACATCACTTTCAGACCTGTCCCCTGTGAAATAAAACAAATGCTTATCTAAAAAAAAAAAGAAACGGCGTATTTTTGAGCGAGAAGTAGTAAATTAAAATGCTGATCTAACCCCCCACCGCTCAAGCGTGCGTTTTTATTGTTCAATTAAAAAAAAAAAGTGTCCCGAACGGTGGTATTTCGGCCAAATCGTTACGGAGTAAATGAAATGGAGCGAAGAATGTATGTTTTGAGACGCATTTAGCCCTAAGTAGTTTTCACGAGGTCAGGGTGTGGTGGAGGGAGGAACCCGCAAGTTAGAAAGTTCACCCTAAGAAACCTGGCATTTTAATGACTGTACTGGTACACGATGATATGTTACACTTAAGACATCGATTGTGGCTCTACTTTCCCGCAGAGCATTCGTGAAACCAACAAAGAGGGAACTTGGCGAAAGATCAGCTCCCAAAGATGTCTCGACTCGGAACTGCGGCCAGTGCCTTGACACTGAACATGTCGTGAACACGTAAAACCTCATCTTCAGTGGCACAGCGCCGATTCTATACGATCTCTACCCCACAGAGGGAGTGTATTCCGCTCGAAAGAGAACCATGGCATGTTCATGGTGTAGATTTAAATAAAATTAATCATTCCTGGACAATCTCTCGCAAAGTTTAAAACAACCAGGGTGATAAAGGGAGTTTAAAACCTATCGAATATAAGAAACAAATATGTAAAAGAAAACAACAAAAACGAGATTATCTCGAATCCCAGAGCAATACAACGAGTTTCAGTTTAATTTTTTTGCTTTCCGCCACGTGCAGCGACATTTACCGGTTCTGCAAAAGGAACGTCCCGCCACAAAACATTAATCACTTAGACACGAGCAACGATCGTTTGTCCGGAAGACTGCGAAGACGTTGGAAGCACTTTCGTGATGCAGCGGAATTCTGATAAACTTTCGTCGTTTCGGCGGTACGCACAAATGTAATTGTAAAAAAAAAAAAAAAAATAACACACAAATCTACAAAAAACAATTGCCGCTTGCCTTTAATTTTTACGGGAGAACCCTCGGAGGGATGGACAACTACAAGCCCATATTTTTACCTTTTGATCCTGTAAATGAGGAGGTTAATGAACCTTGCATTAGTTTACTATTGAGACACTCGGGAAAGATTCTTGATGTACTCGTTCACACTTGTTTTGAGAGAGTCAGTGAGACTTTAAGAAGCGCAGGGCGTGGTCCTTCCCGCTTGGTGATTTGCTCTAGCGAGTTCTTATCCTCGGATGCCACAATCTGATCGGCTGCGAAGCAAAAATCAAATGCCGGCGACTGGCCAGAACTCGCGTTCATTTTACGCATTCAGAAATTTCTGCCTGCATATGGTACACGGATGCCCTCATTTGTTGTTTCGAAACCATGTTTCAATGGCCGTGAGGATTCCATAAGGAAAACAGTGGACGACTTTGCGCCACTGAGGCCGGATGTTCATTGGGGAGAGACAGCGCTCTCCCTTCTCATTGGCTGAACTGATTCGAGGAAGTTCGATGATTGCTGTTCCGTGCGCATCGTGCGGTTGAATGCATGTAGAAACACCTGAAAATGTAGCCGCTTAAGGTCTAAGGCCTTTGACAGTTTAAAGGCCAACTTTCAGCGTAGAAGAAGGAAAAAGAACGTATTTCTTTCCCGACGATAGCAGACGAGCGAGCCAACCAAATTCGAAGACTCGTCCAAAGAACCCAACTCTCCTTCTATGTCTCTGTCGTCTTCAAGGCAGAACGATGAATGGGGTTCCTTCTATCTCTTCTCCCCTGAACTGAAAGCGAAGATCGATAGGATGTTAAGAACTCGTAAGCTGCCCAGTGATCTTACCGGGAGGTCGTTCAGCACATTCCCTCTAAAACTGCCCTTCTCGAGCTGTCAGTGGCAGTAATTGCTTCTCCGCAGTGTAGCCGGAAAACCAACCGCTGGGTTCTACGAATTACTCTCTCAGTCAATGACAAAATATTTATATATCTAATGATATAATTTGCGCAACTCGCAAGAAAGAAGTTAGAACTCACTAAATGTGAAAAAGAGTAAGTAAAAAAATCTGCATTTTGTTAAGATATCGGTGAAGCAATTTGTAAGGAAGCGAAGCAGCTTTTAGATTAAAAATACCGCATATAAATAAGAGCAAAGACCCATTGTCGTCGTCCGAAAATAGTTTCGAACGCGCTTTTTCTTTCGAGCGGTTTAGCGCCCTTCCTGAAGGCTAACCCACCCGGCTGCGAGAGATTAGCTTGCTCGGCAATTCCCCGTGCGGCACGAAACTGGCCGCCAGCCTCCCCTGTCAACGCTTCGCATACGCACACACGCAACAAAGCAGACAATCAAACAAACAGAATGAGTGGATTAGAAAAACGCCTCGGCGAGTACTGGGGCTGAGTCCCAGAAGATTTCTTTAGGATGGTTGGAGGCGGCACCCTCCCAGCCCGCTCCTTCCCGGCCACCCTCACCCGTCCCTCCAGCCGTGGGCAACACACCCAATCGATGACCCCGGCACTGCTGTGGCAGCTCTTTTATCCCTGCCGCATAATAGATAAGTGCTGGCCCAACAACCCCCTCGAGCCACCTTGCGTTCTGGAGCAAGTAACTCTTTCACGTTTATTACAGTCACTGACATGTTTAGCAATGCGGGGCGTCTCGAAGCATCTCATTATCTGTCCGAAGAGATCGCGGCATTCATCGGATACTTAACGTCCAGTAGCCAATCATGAACCCAATAAGCCGCGTCCTGCGGTTCTTAAGATGTCCGTGGTTACAGTACTAAGGAAAAGTTACTCCTTTTTTCTTGTTGCTCAAACATGCAACACTTTTTACTCTGATGCAATGCGAAACAAGCGCGGGAAAGGAAAATTATGTATCGGACGTGACAGAACCTTACGTGAGGTTAGACTAAACCTGTGCTCTTTTGGGCCTGCATTCATTGTAGTCAAAGGTTCACATAGCCTGGACATTTTTGTTGTAGGAGACGGATGCGAACTATAGTCTGTGACAGGTTAAGAGTTCAAGGGAAGCTCCTCCCACCTCTTTCTACTTTAGCAGAGCTAACACTGGAAAGGAGGCGACTTCCTCTCCCTCGTCGATTGCTATCTAGACGTAATCGCGTGATTTCCTACGTAGCACAACACACCTTGAAAGCTAGCGGTGCAGCTAGTTTCGCTCACAAACGGGGAACGTCCAGCACACCTACGCACACACGCACGTGCACAGACATACCTCAAGCAATTGAGGTGCATCTACGAAGACACGGACGCAGACTCTAACACGCAGTAACGTTGGCCAATCCCCGCCTCTGATTGGGCCTCAGGAACGAGGGCCGTACCTGGTGACGCAACCCATTCACGGAATGGTATTAGAAAGGCGGACGTTTTTATATTTGGCTCGCGTTCATCGTGGGACAAAGCAGACGACGAGGCCCAGCTTCCACCCAAGCCCGAAAGCACTCCAAGTTTGTCTTCTAAGTCGCCTACACTCCTCCGGGCGACCTGAGTGGATTGGCTAGGGGAACACGGGATGCACTTTGGGACCGCGTCTGGACAGTAATAATTGATTCTTCGGGTGTTTAGCGCCCGGGGTACTAGCTCGCCCAGAGAGTTAGCGCCAGGTCGAAAGGTGCACAAGTGTGGTCAAGAAGTCTTAAGAGGTAGGAGAAACTTACGCGCGAGAGGAAAAGTTTGGAGAGGTTTGGAGGACCTGTACCCTGAAGTAGAGTCATCGAGGAAGGAGATCTTGCAGGGAGTCACGTCGACGCTTCTTTTAAGCTTTGGCGTTGGGCGCTTGATTCACGTTGCCCCTTAGGGAACTCAAGCATGTTGTTTCACAAATGCTCGATTGTTTTAGAACTTTTTCGAGCCTGTTTTTTCTTATCTTCACAAAGTTAAGAGTCCCTATTTGCGAAACGCCCTGCTTAAAATCAAGCGAAAAAATGAAAGACGTTTACAATCCCTTGAAACGCCGAATTAGAGCGCAGCTCGTGAGGAGAAGGAGGGGAAGGTACGGAGAGGAAGCTATGCCCCTCATCCTCTCCGGGGAAATTTTCCGCTAAATTTAGCGGTAAATTTTTCCCCTATATTTAGCGGGGAATTTTTCCGCTAAATTTAGAGGGAAAATTTTTCCGATAAATTTAGCGGGGAAATTTACCCATAATGCACCGCGCGGTTACGCCGACGCCAACGCCAACGCCGATGCCGACGTTGACGCCGACGCCGACGGCGACGGCGACGGCAACGGCGCTCAAGCTGGAAACGGGCGCCTAAGAGCTGCGCTCTAAAAGAAGGAAAACGAATTGTATTTCTGCATTATAGAAAAAAATTATGCGCAATTCTGAACACTCAAGCTCCGCTTAAAGGGGTACTCCACAGGTTTTTTGAGCTATCTCAAATAACTATATTATCTGTCTCCTCGGCCTTTACCCTTTCCGGTATGCTATTTAGTATCGCAGTATTCATAACAGTTATTGAGAAATCGGCAAATGAAAATGATGCAAAAAGCAACATTCAAATATACCCACACTTTTCAGTGCCGTGACGTCAGTGGCAGGCAGGCTTGCCAGTCGAGCAATCAGTCTAAAAAATAGAATATGCCAATGATTTGTTCATTGCTGGAGCGCGGGTACTGGAGCGAGCTTCCAAAGCATTCATTTGACACCATGAAACAGCTTCGAATCAGTTAGGAACAAATTCTACAGTCCAAAGAGTGGACCCCTGCCTTCCACAGACGTCACTTTTTCGTTGTTGCCAGTAGAGACTTTCACTCTGAAAAACACGGTGAGGACCAAAACTGTAAATTCAATAAGTTCGCGAAGAATAAGCTTTTGACCTTATATTTGGGATACTATTTTAGCGATGTTTGTTGGGGAGTTTAGCAAAATTTCAAGCAAATTGGAGACAATGAAAAAAACTGTGGAGTACCCCTTTAAATGCAGCGCTAGTGCTAAGAAAAAACGGGCCGAAGTTTGAAGACGTTTTATATACCGCAGTAAAGTAAGAGAAAAACTGCATTTGCCCCCGAAACGACGCCGTCTGGTAGCGGAAGCATACTGAAATTTTTAGTTTCTCTTTTGTTTATACGTGCCTCATATTAGTTTTCCTCCACTGGACCGTCGAACCCGTCAGAACGCGACTCCCGGTGTTTGGCTTTCGCATTCGAACGCATTCGAGAAGTGCAGTGGAGACAAAGGCAGCAAGCTTCAGGTCTACCCAGTTATCCTTCCAACCAGAGCTTGGTGAATTCTGACGTTCCCTGTCGTCTCCTCCTTTCCTTGAGTTTCTTGGCGCATTACTATCTTGGGGAAAGCTACGTTTTATCAATATGGAATCTAAATACTGAAGAACTTCCTGAACTTGTTCTCAGGACTTATTAATGCAAACAAATACAGGGTGTTTCATTTTTAAGCTTTGACAGGTTGGATTGAAAAAAGCAGTGAAAGCTACACTAATGCGGTTCATGCAGGTCAGTTATACGGTCCGGGTTGCATAGTATAGAGGGCTACTAGTGACAATAAGTCTTCTAGTTAACTGAAGTATGATGATTACCGTCTCCATTTTCGAAAACAAAATATGGTTCTAGTTAGAAACTAGCTGAGCGTCATCGAAAACCGCTAAATCAGTCAATATTAGAAACGCTTTTAGCAGGTGGGAAGCACGGTGGAAGGCGAGAGTCGGACGGCGGTGCAGCGAATATCTGCCGGACGGAGCCCCCGTCCGGCGCTCCGGTGCGGCAAAAGCTGTCTTGTCCGACAGTCGTTCCGAAGGTTCGCACGTCGGACCGGACATTTTCTGACGCGCGTGTGTCTCGAGCTTTGTCCACGTTTTCTCTTCCCAGCCTTGTGCCTGTTGAGCGAGTGGCAACTTTAGCAGATCACTGCCCTTCCCACGTGCTAAAAGGGTTTTCTAAAAATTACTGATCTAGTGATTTTCGATGGCGCTCAGCAGATTTCTAAGTGGATACGTGTCTATTTCCAATAAATTAAAGTTAATTAACGAATCTTAGTTAAATGTTAGACTAATTGTGACGAATAGCCTCCTATATGATGTTAATTTGGCCTTATAACTCATCTGCAGAAACTGGACTAGCGGAGCTTTCAAGGATTTTTCTAAAGAAATCTGTTAAGCTTAAAAAAATACACCCCGGATATCGGGCCCGTGAGAAAAACGTATACGTTCCCAAGTTTGTGACTTGTATTAATAAATGTCGTGATATTGCTGATTATAGGTTTTCAAAAAATGATTACGATTTATGAGGGTTGTTCGGCTGAAATCAAGTTTTTACAGAATCCTACGTTTAAGAACTAGCGCAAGGGGCGATTGTCCCAGAGACGGAAGGCAAACAACATTCTCTAATGTGTTTTCACAACGTGAGGGTTGTTCACGAGAATTCGGGGGTTCAAATATAAGTCGCTCTTACGAAAAATAATAAAATATATAGTTTGTAATGCCCACCAACATTATACCTTGCGAAGTAAACACGCTCTCGACAAGAAAGGTGGCTGCTTGAAAATGTGCGAGCGCGAAGGTTCCCGAAGGAATCCAGTTCGCATTAGGGGCCGAATTTCTCGAGCGACGGAATCCTTCGAAACTGGGTTTAATATCGTTAATGTTCGCGGCTCTCAGCGGGCTCAATGAAACCATCGCTCCGGCTCTTCCGTCGATGCGCGCAAACAGGCGCCGCGTTCGCTGCCGCACCGGGGCTTCGACGCGGTCCTTGGCTGGAATCTAGCGCTCAACAACGCTGCATCCGCGCGCGTTCTCAGGGTTGCGAGTTTACGGAACCGAAAATTTGGAGGCTTGTTATTGAATATTATCCCGCTAGGCACTCGGAACTCCAATTCCTTGTCTTCTCTAAAGACTCTATTTAATGACTTCAGCCATTAAGAAGGGCGAAGGATATCGTGTCCCAGTGACCTCGTACTCTCAAGAAAAAGGTACGCCCCTCTCGCCACCGGGTTTGACTCATCTGCTCACTAGGGTACACAGTCTAAACCTCGCACGCTGGTACGCCATGATGAAGTGGCACAGGCTCAAAATTTTCGGCAGGGGGGAGACTTCTGAACAAATGCATTAATCTCGCAGATAAAGTCCGGAGACAAAGATTGTGCAGCGTGTTTTAAGCTGCCCCAAGTGTTTATATAAGAAAGGAAAAAATCTGAGCTTCAGCGTCGCGTTAAATTTCGCTAAATTTAGCGCGTTACTTTTTATGTTCCTCTTTTTTTTTTATGAAACTCCAGCCCTACGCACATTCTGCGTTCTAGGCCATCCACCTTACGGCAGAACAATTTGTTTGATGACAAACATCGGCGAAGACCCGTTAACCGTTCGATTTGGGACCACATGCCAGGACCGGATTAGTGTGAACTTTTACCTGTTGGGTAATATCGGTGATTCGGGACGACACACGTCCTCCCGGTTAGTGTTCTCTCGGTCCAGATGTTTCCTGCTTCCTTTTAACACGAAGCCAAAAAGCTTCCAAACATACGCATGACCGAGCGATCGACTGCATATTTACGTCGTTGTATAACCCAAAGCTTCTGCTTATAGTAACTTTGTAATAATTGAAAAACTCTGGACGTCAACGTTGGTGATGATAGGGTTTTAGTGACCCTGATTTTTAATATTGAAGGAAAGCTTAGCGAACCTGGTAGAATTTAAAGCGAACCAAAACGAGAAAAACGGTGAAATAAAATTATTCGCACGTAGCCACGAAGATGGGCTATAATTTGGTACGATGTTTTCATTTGAAAACCTCGCGTGAGCTGGTCAGTTATTTGTGCTGCTCAGCTGTCATCTTTCAAAAGTAATTGTCTTTTAAAGGTAGCAGGTTTAAAATGAAAATAGGTGGGCGCTTTTCACCTCGTAAATAGGCGATCATTGGGTGCATTAATCCTTTTTGCGAAGTCTAAATAAAGACAGATGATTAATGGTACGACTGCATGCCGTGGCGTTACAGTAAAAGCGCGAGCTTCTCGAGTGGACAAAGTCCTTTAAACGGAACGAAAAATAAAGGCGGATTAGCACCCCCACTCGGCTATACCTCTTCAAAGTCTCCAGTGGCGGCGACGTTTTGGTGGAACAGCGAGACGCGAAGCCAGAGACAAGCCACAGCCACTCTCGGTTGCATAATTTCTCATTTTCTCTATTCTTGCTCCCGTGCTCTGCTCGCTATTCACCCCTGTTGGCCATTGCGACGACTGCACAGCCGCAACCCCCCCCCCCCCCCCCCCCCTCCCTGGAACACGGAGGCGGCAAACACGCACAGAGAACAGAGATACACGCGCGTGCGCAGATGGGAGTCTGTCTGTCGCATTTCCATAATCAATATCGCGGAAGCCGAGCCTCGCTTTTTGTCTCGGGCGCCGTAAATAGAATGTCTTCTCGAAGGTCTGCACATCCCGGCCTCATCTGATCGAGTTGTTTTTCTCGGTTTCTCTGCCCGCTCTGAAGACGTACCGCTCGGAACACGTGCACACGGCGTTCCTGACAATATGTGCGCGCCTTGCCTTCCTTCTGTGTGTAGACCTTTTGTGTGTCGTTGTTGTTGCTTTTGATACTGCGTGTACTTTTCTCGAGGAAGTTTTGTTCGGCGGTGTACATTTTGCAAGGGGTGAACGTTGTTGGATGCTCCATGGAATGTAAATTTTTCCTCAAGTGGAACATCCCTGTTATTTTAATAGTCTCTTTCAGTACATGAAATGTCTCTGCTAGCATTAGAAGCATACTTCGATGTACAAAATTCCCCCCTCCCCTTAAAAAAAAAACAAAAAAACGTTTCGAGGTTTTTTTTTTTTTATTGTTAAAATGAACTCCGCATCGCCGAATACTGATTCTCTACCCAGATGTAGCGATAGAGGTACGAACCACATGCCAAAGTTTCCACACTAAGCCTTATCTTATTCAAATGTTATAAATGATTTTGTGGAATGTTCCATGAGAAAATGGTGGCGGACCGAGCTCTCGATTACATGGAGCACTATTGAGCCAGTTACTAAAACAGGGAGAAAAAAACGGGACCCATTTTTTCATTGCAAGTTTAAAAAAAAATCACTTATGACTTTTGAATAAGATAGGTGTTGCGCTGAAACTTTGTTATCTGGTTCGCACTTGAGGCGCTTCATTTGGGTGGAGAATTAGCGGTCGGTGATGCATATAGATTATTTTTCGGTAAAAGAAAAAAGAAAATCGTTGTAAGTTTTTTTTTAAGGAAACCCTGAATGTACACTATAGGCGTTGTATGCAGTAATTTTGTATGTACAGGTTTAACCGTAGAATCACACATTAACGCTAAATGTGTGAACGTCAGACGAAATTATAAAAATCCGAGCGAGCTGGTTGCGAATCTGGCGTATCACTGTGAAATTTAGAAAAATACCAGCCCTATATGTAAGCCTCTTTCTTGCAGTCATCCAAGGCTGACTGATTCCTAGATTGGGGCCCCATTATGCCTCGACGGTGTAGTTCTCGAGAGCGATGTCGCTCCTCGCTGCGTGCCTGACTTGTACCCAAGGTTGATAGTGCAGTGAATGCTATGTGTGGCTTTGGGCTTGAAGCAGGTGCCGTGTTCTGCCTTATGACCAGTTTCCAGAGTGTAGGCACGTGACCCTAACCGGAGACACGATTGGCCTAAAAACGCATAGCGTCTACCCTGCTGTCAATACCGAGTGGACAGGACAGCTCTATGAAGTCCAGCTTTTGAACTTCCAAAGAAGCTGTCCAGCCCAAAATACAATTTTAACTGAAAAACTAAGTGCGTCTATTTTTTGCGCACGATGTCCACAAATATATATATATATATATATATATATATATATATATATATATATATATATATATATATATATATATTGCCACAGTTAACAAACGCCTCGATCGTTCGCGCACGACAGCGCGCCTCGGTCTTTTTCAGTTCTGCACGGGGCTCGCGCCTGGCGCGCTCTCGTGCCCTGCACAATTTCGAAGAACTGCAAGCAGATCGACCGGACCGGCCCTTCGCCTTTTTTTTCTTTGATCCTGCTTTGCAGTCCACTCATTAAACCCCTCTTGGGTCCTACCACTGCCAACGCCTCCTTCGTCTACGTGACATCTGGTGGAGGTGCGGGGTACGACGTATGCCCCGGACTCCTGTTAGCAGCCGAGATAACAGTCCTCGCCGACCAAGCCCCATTGACGTCACTCCCGTGCACTGCAGAAGCCGTCGCCTCCAAGGTCTGTCCCCGGAGTGCGGATTTCTTTCTGTAAAGAGGACAAGAAAAACAGCAATGGCCAACAACCGGGAAGAACGTGCACTACCATCGCCGGTCATGTTCCAACGACCACGGGACCCCCCTTCTTTCCACGGGTTTCCGCAAGAGGATGCCGACGACTGGCTGGAACAGTTCGAGCGGGTGGCTGCCTTTAACAGGTGGAGTGCTGAACAAAAACTCAATCATGTGTTTTTCGCGCTAGAAGACTCGGCAAGGACGTGGTTTGAGAACCAGGAACGCCTACTGATAACGTGGGACGCGTTCACGGCTTGCTTTCTGCAAGCATTTTCCACGGTCCTACGAAAAGAGCGAGCCGAGCTGCTGCTCCAAACACGTCTTCAGCACCCCAACGAGACAGTGGTGGTCTTTGTTGAAGAAATGAAGCGTTTGTTCCGGCGCGCCGACCCCGACATGGCCGAAGACAAAAAGCTCCGGATCCTTATGAGGGGAGTGAAAGAACAGCTCTTCGCCGGACTAGTACGCAACCCTCCAAAGACTATTGCGGAGTTTGTCGCCGAGGCCTCAACCATTGAACGGACCCTTGACATGCGAACGAGGCAATACGATCGACCGGTGCCAGCGATTTCCGCCACCTACGCCGAACCCCGTGGAGTTGACGCCCAGATGTTGCGAGACACCGTTCGAATCGTCGTGCGCGAAGAGCTGCGGAAGCTATTTCCAACGACGCAGCAACCTCAAGCCTCATCATTGTCCGAGGTCATACGAGAAGAACTGCAGCAGGCGTTGAGCTCAATGGATATTTCACCAGAAGCACAACGACCCCAGGCTATGACCTATGCTGCCGCTGCTCGTAGACCTGCCCACGTCCCGAACCCTCAATGGGAACCAACATCAGATCACTATCCGCCTCCCACCAACACTTTTTCTCCCACCCCACGACGCCCTGGTACGCCGAAGAGCGAAATCTGGCGCACGCCTGATCACCGCCCAATCTGCTTTCACTGTGGAGAAGCCGGTCACGTATACCGCTTCTGCCCATACCGCCGACTTGGACTTTGAGGTTTTTCTAGCGACGCTCCACGCCCCCGGGTTGGAGAGCGACCACAAGAAATCCAACACTATTTAGCTGAGCCTGGACGAGGACCCCGGCGCTTCTCACGGTCTCCATCGCCTAGTCGACCTCTTTCGCCACAACGCCGTCCCTCTTCAGAAGCCGCGAGACGCAGGTCGCCCAGCCCCGGTAGGGGAAACTGAGAGCAGCAACCCCTGGAGGTGGGGTTGCTGTACAGCGCGGTAGCGAACATCCTCCCAACCAGCACCGACGCAGCCGCGATTCGACGTCACGACGTCCCAACGACGCCCTGACGACCACTGCCGACCTGAACGTATCTCTCGACGGACGCGACATAACCGCTCTCGTCGACACGGGCGCCGACTACTCCGTTATCAGCGGACAGTTTGCAAGAGCTTTAAAGAAAGTGACGACCCCCTGGGACGGCCCTTTGATTCGTACAGCGGAAGGTCATCTTGTGACTCCCACCGGACGATGTACAGCGAGGATTACAATCCGCCATTTCACTTATCCTGCGACGTTCCTCGTCTTGCAGCAGTGCTCGCGGGACGTTATCCTGGGTATGGATTTTCTTCTCGAGCACAGCGCTGTCATCGATCTCAAATCAAAGTCGGTCACATTTTCTACAGAGCACGCCATCCCGCCCAACGTCCAGCCGACGTCGCTTACGCTACTCGACGAGCATGTTACGTTACCACCCCGCTCAAGTGTCCTTGTCTCTGTTACAGCTGCCGTATCGAGTGATTACGAGAGAGTCGTCGAAAGCAACATATCTCTGCTGCTTCAACGAGGGATCTCGGTTGCAAGGGGATTCGTTCGCCTTGAACAAGGACAAGCGATTATCTAGCTAACCAACTTCACTTCGGAATACCAACATCTCAGCCGTGGCACCTCACTCGCTTCCCTTGAGGACACCGCCGAAATCAGTAATGCTCTGACCCTCTCCGATACAACCTCGACGATTTCCGTGACGGAAGAGGCTGCTCCCGCATTCGATGTAAACCCGGCGTTGTCTCGGGAAAAACAGGACCGACTACAGCACCTACTTCAGCGCTACCACGACTCTTTCTCATCCTCTTCGAAAATCCGGCAAACCCCGATTGCGAGACATCGAATCATAACTAACGAGGACGCACGCCCCCTCCGACAATCTCCTTATCGAGTTTCATGCAAGGAGCGCGAGGCAATTCAACATCAAGTTAAAGAGATGCTCTCCGACGACATTATTCAACCCTCGAAAAGTCCTTCGGCATCGCCTGTCGTTCTTGTGAAGAAAAAAGATGGCACCCTCAGGTTCTGCTTCGATTATCGCCGGCTGAACAAAATCACCAAGAAAGACGTGTATCCTTTGCCCCGAATCGACGATACTCTAGACCGATTAAGCCACGCCAAGTACTTCTCTTCGATGGACCTCAAGACGGGATATTGGCAGATCGAGGTCGACGAGAGGGATCGGGAGAAGACGGCCTTCATAACCCCCGACGGACTGTATGAGTTTAAAGTCATGCCCTTCGGCCTCTGCTCAGCGCCAGCAACGTTTCAAAGAGTTATGGACACTGTGTTGGCAGAGTTGAAATGGCAGACCTGCCTCGTATATCTCGATGATGTTGTCGTGTTCTCCGCGCACTTCGATGAACACCTACGGAGACTGGAAACGGTACTCGAAGCAATTAAGTCTTCAGGACTAACACTTAAGACGGAGAAGTGCCACTTCGCTTACGAAGAACTAAAATTTCTCGGGCACATCGTTAGTGGAAGTGGAGTTCATCCTGATCCCCAGAAAACGGCAGCTATTGCACGCTTCCCGCAGCCAGCCGACAAAAAAGCCGTTCGTAGGTTTCTAGGCATTTGCGCTTATTACAGACGTTTTGTCAAGGGCTTTTCTCAACTTGCCGAGCCCCTCATGCGCTTGACGCACGATGATGTACCATTTACCTGGGAGTCAGAGCAAGCAGATGCATTCCGGGAGCTTCAGCAGCGCCTACAGTCGCCCCCGTTACTGGCCCACTACGACGAGAACGCCGAAACAGCAGTTCATACCGACGCCAGCTCTGTAGGCCTCGGCGCCGTTCTTGTTCAACACCAGAACGGACTTGAGCAAGTTATCGCCTACGCCAGCCGTTCTTTGTCCAAAGCCGAAAAGAACTACTCCACGACCGAAAGGGAATGCCTCGCCATCGTATGGGCGATTTCCAAATTTCGCCCCTACCTATATGGCAAGCCTTTCAAGGTAATCACTGATCACCACTCTTTGTGTTGGCTCGCCAGTTTAAAGGACCCCTCCGGACGCCTCGCACGCTGGAGCTTGAGATTACAAGAGTTTGACTTCATAGTCCTGCACAAGTCGGGACGCAAACACTCCGACGCCGACTGCCTTTCGCGTGCACCTGTCGACCCACCACCAGAAAACACGGACGACGAAGACACGTTCCTATGTGCGATCAGTGCGAGTACCTTCGCTCAGCAACAACGAGCTGATCCCGACTTAAATAAGCTTATCGACTACCTTGAAGGCAAAACCACCACAGTCCCAAGAGTCTTCAAGCGCGGCGTATCCGCATTTTGTCTGCGAAACGACATGCTCGTAAAGAAGAATTTCGCCCCTAACAAGGCACAGTACCTACTCGTGGTCCCCACAGCCCTCCGCGACGAAATCCTTCAAGCGGCGCATGACGAGCCAACATCGGGACATCTGGGATTTGCACGTACCCTCGGCAGGATCCATGATCGCTACTTCTGGCCACGCCTCGCCACCAATGTCGCTCACTACATACGCACTTGCCGAGAATGCCAACGCCGAAAAGCGCCGCTAACGAGACCTCCAGGACTGTTGAAGCCCATAGAGCCGCCCGTACAGCCCTTCCAACAAATAGGAATGGATTTGCTGGGTCCTTTTCCTACTTCTGCTTCCGGTAAGAAATGGATTATCGTGGCTACCGACTACCTAACCCGCTTCGCCGAAACACAGGCCCTTTCCAGCGGCACCTCTATGGAGGTAGCACGATTTTTCGTGCATGCGATCCTCTTGCGACATGGTGCTCCCGAGGTTGTCATCACGGATCGAGGAACAGCCTTCACGGCCGAGCTCATGCAAGCCATTCTGCACTTCAGCCAAACCGCTCACCGCCGGACAACTGCCTACCACCCCCAAACAAATGGCTTGACTGAGCGCCTCAACAGGACTCTCGCAGACATGCTATCAATGTATGTGGATGTCGAACATACAACGTGGGACGACATTTTACCTTATGTAACTTTCGCGTACAACACGGCAACGCAAGAGACGACAGGAATGACGCCATTGAGTCTCGTATACGGAAGAGCGGCAAAAAGTACACTGGATGCCATGTTACCGTACGTTGAAGACGACGTCCATCCCGACGACGTGGATGCGTTCCTCCAACGCGCAGAAGAGGCCCGCCAGTTAGCGAAGATCCGAATCCAAGACCAGCAACAACGCGACGCCCGACGCTACAACCTTCGACGAAATGACGCACATTACCAACCCGGCGACCAAGTTTGGGTATGGACCCCCATTCGCCAACGAGGTCGTAGCGAGAAACTCCTCCGTCGCTACTTCGGCCCGTACAAGGTCGTCCGCCGTCTTGGACAAGTAACCTACGAGGTCATGCCCCATGACAACTGGCCATCACGGCGACGCCGTTTGCACCCAGAAGTTGTTCATGTAGTGCGCCTCAAACCATACTATGCCAGATAGACGTTGAAAGAACGTATTTGCCCGTCCACTCCCGCGAAGCTTTACTCTCAAGCATCGGGTCGCTGCTTTTTTTAAAGGGGGAATAATGCCACAGTTAACAAACGCCTCGATTGTTCGCGCATGACAGCGCGCCTCGGTCTTTTTCAGTTCTGCACGGGGCTCGCGCCTGGCGCGCTCTCGTGCCTTGCACAATTTCGAAGAACTGCAAGCATATCGACCGGACCGGCCCTTCGCCTTTTTTTTCTTTGATCCTGCTTTGCAGTCCACTCATTAAACCCCTCTTGGGTCCTACCACTGCCAACGCCTCCTTCGTCTACGTGACAATATTCTTTTACTAATAAATTTAAAATTATGTGTACACTGTAAGTTTAGCGTTTTTAAACTTCATATTTTTTACGAAAGAATTACACATAAAAGGCACCATGGACAGCACATCTTCCGACTTTCAACACACGATGAATCGCCAACGATTTCCATCCCAACGAAGGAAACGCGCCCCGCGTCGGAGATCAAGGCGCCAGGAAAACTGAGAGTACATGCCTAAAGTTTGAATTCGTCATACTAGAAAGCTGAACGAACTCACTCTTCCTCTTTTTGTGCCTTAGTACTTGGGTCCCTTTCTCTTTGTCTCTCTCGCTCCCCTCCCTCCTTTGCAGGGGTTCCTTTTGTAAACAACCCCTTAAACGTTACGAGTTGTTCCCAACGGTTACAGGTTACAAGTTACAATGTCCGAGCCGCAGGGTAACCACTAAATTTGAGCGCGAACAACAAGATGGGCTCTTTTAACCTCTAAAACTACGTTACAGTAAAATAACCTTTAGAAATAGAACCCACCAGCCCTAAAGTAGAGGATACATTCGTTTATAGGTAGCTATAGCTATTACACATAAAATACACCACGGACAGCACATCTTTCGACTTTCAACAAAGAATGAATTGCAGACGCTCGCAAACGGAAGGTTGCGATGCTGCGCGAACGGTTTTTGAAAGATGCTGCGGTACTCTGGGCGCAACGGCTTCGCAGCCGTTCGAAGGGAAAAGGATTCGCGACGACGAAGTAGAGTCTTGCATCTTCAGTAAGCTAATGGTTCGTGTTTCCCCACTAAATTTAGCAAGGAAACATGAACAAAATTAGTTTCACTGCTAGATTTAGCGGGAAACTTCACGTCACGCGACATAAGCACCAATTTAATTTCCCGCTAAATTTAGCGGGGCGGTTACACCGAGGCGACGCCGACACCGCTTAACTCGGAAACGGGCGCCTAAGAGCTGCGATCTAAAATTCTTTATTTGATTAACTCGCTTTCCGATCTTATGCACTTCGTCAAACATACAACGAAATTTCATTGGTCTTTGAATCTTCAAAATAAGCAATTGAATAATTGGTCCAAATATCTGGAATAACTTCACTTCAATGATGTTTACAATAGTTAACCAATTACATGAGACTTATGCAATATAGATAAATCAACTAGTGTCTTCGCGAGTACATATACCTTTTTGCTTGCCCGACCGAAACTGGCCCATATATTATTATAATTTGTAAGGGATATATTTTTACCCATATATGTCGTGAACGGGCTACATGTGGCAGTATTTGAACTTTTATACATCGATATATGGCCGTCACGAATGACAATTGATGAGGCGATAATAACTGAGGAAACTAAACGTTTAATGGGGCGAACTTGTGCCCAAAAATAAAAGAGAATAGAAGAAAGCAGAGCGTCGCTGGCGTCGAAGTAGGCGTGACAGCAGAGTCGAACGCTGAGGCGAAAACTGACTGCGGCTCGCCACGCGGAGCCCCTTATGTACACGCGTGGGGTTCTGGAAGATTTGGCGTAGAAGGTTCTGCGTGCAGAACATTCCGACTTCGAACAAGCAACACGGTTCTCGAATTTACTAGGACTTCGTCAGAGTCAGAGTCAACAAAAATGCGTCCCCGCGGCCAGGAATCGAACCCTAGCTTTCTGCGCTGGAAGGCACTCGTGTAAGGCACGCGCGACAACCGTTAGGCCACGAGCGCGCTGCCTGCTTGGTCAGCTGCGGTCGCGGCAATATGCACGCGTATATGGCAATATATGGCCGTATTTACGCACTCTTATGGCCATTTATGACACTATTTGCCCACTTATCTGGCGATATGTGGCCGCATTTGCTCCCATATATGGCGATATATGGCCATATCTGACTCCTTATATTATCGTATATGTCCATATAAAAATATATTAGGGCCATATATGACATTTTCGTACGGGTGGGCTGTACATCGAACTGAAATTTCGGGATGTATCATATGGGACAAGAAGTGTAAGGCTATACATTTTCTTCTCAGAGTGCACTTCACAAATTCCCTCTCTTATCTTCCTCCTGTCTGAACCATATGTTTTATTTACCCACTATTTATTCTGCGTGTTATATTTTCATAGAATGCCTCTTTGAACTTCTTTGTGCCGCTCTACGTTTTGTTTTTATACTCTTCTTTTATAAATAAAAAGCCCACCCACCCCTTCATTTTGGGCGAATTAAATATCCTTTGTCGTAAAGTTTGGGGCTGTACCGTCGAGACATCTGGCCCGAGCAGATGTCGTTATCTTTGTCAGCGTTAATCCCACTTTTGGTGTTTTCTTCAACGCCCTTACAACAGAAGGACGGCTGTATGCTGTTCACGCGGGCCGCGCACGCAATTAAAACTCCCCGAGCGTGAACACTGGTAACAGATGAGAGCGCAGTGCGGACGAAGGAGCGCTCGGTTCCGAGCCAGCGGGCACACAAACGCGCCTTCTCTTTGCCCCGGATTCGCTGACCGTACCGCGATTAAGTCTCCAGCCGAGGCTACGGGCAGCGGCGCTAATCCCCAGGAGGGACGGGAGGGAGGACGGGGCTCCATTCGACTTGGAAATCGGAACTCGCCGGTTCCTGCAAAGGTGTCCGCCGAGCAGCACCGTCGATGTGACAGCGGTGCCCGAAACGCCTCTCCTACGGGTCTCTTTTTCACCGCGACCTAAAAAGCCAACGGTTTCGTTCAGCAGCCCGTGGTTTGGACGCCGCTACGACAGCGACACTCGCGTTCGCTCCTGTTTTTCGACGGAACTTGCACGCCCGACCGCCAGGATCGTGACATTCGAGCTCTCGGGCTTTTCTTACGTCAACTGTCATCACCTGGGGAGGACTGTCGATGCTTGGGCGGACGCTAAACCCAGCAGTCGGGGACGCGTTCGGCAGCGTGAGGAAGCTGCAACACAGTGGCTGCACCGTGGGACCGAAACAGAGGACCTCCGCCTAGCAGTCCCTGTCGAACTGCGGGGCCACGCCACACTTCTTACTTTGAGCCGCCACGCTTTTTCGTCTTTCCCGCGAATGGGAGACACGTTCGCCGCCCCTTTTCTTCTAACCAACGGCAAAAAAGATTCTGGCGAACAAAAAAAAAAAAAAACGCTTGCTGCTTGGTTTTTGGGATTACATCTGGCCACACATTTTCATCTTGCGACGACGGTCTCCGCAAAAAGAAAACACTCGTGGGTTCCCCTCGGGAGTTTTCTGCCGACGCTCGAAATAACAAACCGGATGAAAGAAAAACAGGGCTCCATTCCCCCCGAACAAATTATGTAAGTAAGCACGGAGCTAGTCTAACATGGTGGGGCAAGACACTGCTTCATGACATGGTAAGAGGAGAACCGTAGTCTGGGACCCAACACGTTTACGCGTCAACGATTCCATGTAAAAATTTATCGCAGTTGTTACGGGGCAAGAGATATATTAAATCTAATTTAAATCTCGTTCCCGTAAATACAAGAGCTCAAACGGGGTACATATGCTGGACCGCTGTTAACATTGTCAGAGTAAGAGTTCTCAGGAGCAAATATGTTAGGCATAAATGTAAACACGGTTTAACTTTCTTGCTCTTCAAACCAGTTCGTTCGTGCACGAAACCTACTTTGGTTTTTGATCAAAATATCTTTTCGGTGTTTATAAAGATGTCTGACCGTTAAAGTCTACACCTCAGAGTTCCCGATTGCTATGCGATCGGAAGACCCATCAGTGTCTTTACCTATTTGGTTTAATCGATGAGAAAAGCGAGCGGCTGCGCGTCCCAGGGCCCATAGAGCCTCAGTGGCAGCTTTTGAAGGGGAACCGAACAGAACCGACAACCGGAACCGCATCGTTATTTTTAACCGAACCGAAACTGAACCTAACCGGCATCTTCGCCGCCATATTGGACCTGAACTGGAACTGAACCGGAAAAAAAAAATATAACGGTAACCGGTTGTGCAAGCGCATAACCGGTTACCGTTAGATTATGCAAGCGCCGTATGGGATCCGCACCAAAAATACTCGATAGATAAGATCGAGGGTGTACAAAATCGGGCAGTAAGGCTCGGTCACCGACTTCTAGATGATTCGCGTTCATTCTCGCACCAGACGTAACTTTCGCCCTGCTTTCTTGTTCTCCAAAGTGCCAGTTCATCCTCGCCCCCAGCGCGCAACGCTCGAAGCTTCTTTGCCGAACTTTCGAGATGGTGACGCACTGCAGATAAGCCGCTGCCCGTGACCTTATCGAGGCTAGTCGAGGCAGTCTCGCTCTCTGTCACGCCGCCGAATCGCCGTCCGCTTTTCCGCTGCCTCGACGCTCGTTCTTTCTTTTTCGTTCGGCACAAGTTCGCCGATTAAGCCTTCATTTTTCAGTTCACTGTTCGTCTTCTCGTCACCTTCATTTGTGACAATAGGACTTATGTATCAATCCGACCTTTTATAGAGCTACAAGTGTGTACCGGGGCGATACCGGAAAAGAAAACTGCTAGAGGCCTCGGCGGGACACCCGAACGTTGGAAGCCGCTCTAAGCCTCATGGGTGTTTCGTTCTCAAGTTATTCTCCAAGTTTTGTTTAAACGTTGCAGATTTCGGGAGCAAAATAAAAGCAGTGAAGGAGATCTCTTAACGAGTGAAACAAATCTAATCGTCGAATTTACACTCCCAAACGGAGGAGAGAGTCCCAAAGAAATAAAAAGTATTCTCTGGAGGAGAAACCGAAAAAATGATTAGGCGAGAGGGCTACTTTTGAAACCACATTCTGTTGTAAAGGCTCCTCTGACCCGCATCTTCGGCACAGTCAGGAAGCGTGGACACGAAAACTATCTACTTTGCTTCCAAAAACACTCTTGCGAGAGAGAGCGTTTTTGTGGTGGGACACGCTCGCGCCGTTCCCCGCGACGCTGCATCAAACAGTAACAAATTGGGTCTCTCAAATATAAGCGAGAATGAAAACGTAAAGCTAGCATACGCAGCAATCAGTACCCCCTTTTCACGCTCAATTAAAGGGAAGCTGAAGATGCTCTTGAAAAAACAAAACCGGTTAGAAGTGAATTCTAGAGTTTTTTAGTCGCGTGAATCTGAATATCACGTTCTTTTTCCCCGGAGTTGTAACTACAGGCTGATAACTCTCTTTCAGATCATCACGGACAGCCTTCACATCAACACAGACAACATGTTTAGCTTCTCCACCAGAACTAACGCTAGAGCTTCACACCCAAGATACATAAACAATTTCCAGGTCCGCATAACTTGCTTTAAAAATTCGTTTTTTTTTCACCAACCATATTCGATTGGAATAGCCTTCACCCCATCATCACTAATTCAGATTCACTCGAAAACTTCCTGCAACGGCTGGCCGCCTTATGGCGAGCGACTTTGCTCATTATATCGAAATGTATTCATTTATATATATACATTTTTGTAACCGTCTCCTACAATGCCCCTATGTTTGGGGTAGTCGTATCGCGAAATAAATAAATAAATAATAAATAAAGGCGAGAGACCACGAAAAACCTCCGACCAGTCGTTACGTAATGCTTGGATCTTTCTGTCGCCAAGCGCGTGTCGCTCGTGTGGGAAGCGGGTGCAATCGCAAGCTTGCCAGGCATATTCCTCCGCACTAACACCAATCATAACTTTTTTTTTTTTTTTGAAAACGGCAAGAGTGCGCGTTCATAGATTCGATAGGCGCTGAAGATGCTGGAGAGCGGAGGTTCTGAAAACTCCCCGTATGACGTCACGCTTCGGGAAGAAATGACTTCAGCGGTACTTTGGAAAGGATTTTTTCAGCAGCCTCCGTGCGCGAATTTGAAGAATAATCTCGATATTCGGGATCTAGGACGAACAAGCAAAGACTATTTAAGTTTTTTTCGTCCAATACAGAACCGTTCAGTTTCCCTTTAACAGGCCTTCAAACCGATGGCCTTTAAAAGATCGCGAGATGATTCGCCCCTTTTATCGAGACGTTCGGTCCGAGGTCAAATAAAGTCCCCGCTAGACACGAGTATAATACCCATCACGATGCGAAAGAAACATATCATTGCAATATAAGATTTCTTGCTTCGCACGCTATCTTTTTTAGCGCAAAGTGTCTGCATTCCGAGAGAAAAAAAAAATCCCTTAGAAGCCCGGTTTCGTTCGTCAAAGCTCAGAGCGACGCTTACAGCTCGTTGTTCTCTAAGGGTTATTTGTTCTTGTATATATACCAAGTTTCGCAATTTTTAGAGCTCTAGGTATTGCAATATTCAAGTTACGAATGTTGATAATTTTTGTCCAGGCAACACTGTCCAATTTAGTCCCACCATGGTGCCCATAAACTAGGTGATCATGACGTGTAGTTGAACGCTGTCTTAATCGAGGCCATGCTGGGCCAAGCTCGCCTCGCCACGGTACGATCGCTACCTCTCACGCCACTCGGCTACTCCGACGCTATACTCTCGCTCTCTTTCCCTCTGACCTTCAACCTCGCATGCGCGTGCGAGATCGTCGCGGAGGACGGCGAGTTTGTGTCGATCTCGTCATCGTCGTCGCTGGAGCTGGTCGCCAGCGAGTCAAAGTCAAAATGACCAGTTTCGAGGTACCAACATCTCTCGGTAACGATCACTCTCACCGCTGCTGCGATCAGTGTCGAAGACAGCGACGAAACGAGCGACACCGTAGACGCCACCGTCCCGAAACCGCTTGCTCGAAACACGGAAAGTCAACGGTGACGCTGAAGCGAGAGACGCCGAGAGAGCCGAGTCTACGAGTGCGTGCGAGGAGACTCCGGGTGTTAGGCGAATGACGTCACCGACCTAACAAACAGGGACTTTTCAAAATAGGGTGATTCCGAAGGTCCGGCATAGAAATCGATTTATCCGCAAAACTATCGCGCCGTCTTCAGAGCAAATTTAGCAGGATTATAGGGACATACAACGGATCCTAGCAGTATAGTTTTTTATATTTTATTTTAAGGGGCAGTCGCACCGCTCATACAAAGGACACGGTGTTGGTTACAGACGTGGTGACAGAACGGAGTCTCGAACCCTCACGCATGTTGAAAGCATGTTCACTTTATACGCAAGTATGTCTCAAACATATTTGTAGACAGATTTTGTACGACCATTGCGACCGTGCCACATGCAAGAGAAACTTCTCAGACAGTGTTTGCCGACTGTTTCGAGACATATTACCAGTGTGACCGTGGCTCAGTGTTGGCGGTATCGGGTTACAAGAAACGCCTTGCTTTTTCCGGGGACGTTGTAACGTTCTCGTTAGGTTTTCAGAACAGTAACGTACACTTATGTATCTAATTTCCAGTGAAGGGTGGCGTCGTTACATTACTCGCTACATCTTCTTCCCTAAACCTAAAAAAAGGGACACATAATTTTGTTTTCGCGTTTTTATAAAAACAAATACTCATCAACTGTTCCACTCATTCCACATACCTTCAAAATGTTGCCTGTTGTTTCCCCGCGCAAAATGTCCAACTTCAGAAAAACTCCAACGCCCACGCTGTCTCCAAAAAGAACGCTTTTACCGTCAATTTATAAATAAAAGTAACGCAAAATACTTTCTTCATCGGTAACGGTAACGCGCGTTCCTTTTATTTGAGGTAACGTGGGTCAGTAACGCGTCACTTTATTTTGAAAGTAACGAGCAACGTATTTCGCTACTTTTTTTCGGCAAGGCCTACAACACTGCCGTGGCTTTACGAAATAACGAGAGACAAAAAAAAGTAAAGGGTAGACTCGTTTTAGAGAAACTTCGCTTTGGCACTGCTTTCAGCAACGTTTGCATGATTTCTGTTTCAGAAATACACATTGAGATTCGTTGTGACAAGTAAACATTGTTCGGTAGGGAGCTCGTATTGACCACCATAGCCTGAATATGTCACCACAATTTCCATCACCCACCAAAAATTATTTGAAATGCGTCTTACATGTCGTGTGGTCATAAGCAGTAAGTGGGGTGAAAAACTTTTTTTTTGTCTCAATTGCCGAGCTTTTTGCGTTGATCGAGGTAATTGTCTATCTCAGTGCTTCGCACGAAAATAGACGGACTGTATATCTATATTTATTCGAGTGTAACGCTATTAGGTGGAGCGCGTGCAGAGAATGGCGTTTAGAAGAACAAATTTCAAGGTACAAAAATGGGTTCGGTGAAGGGACAAGGAGTGCGAAGAATGTCGCTTCAATGGACCTTTTCCGAGAAGCGTTCTGCGCACGCGCGAGCGCCCGATGCAGAGCAGCGGAAGTCGGCACGAAAAATAAAGGAAATTCGGAAGGAGGCTGTGGATGAGTGAGTAGGACACGTAATTGCAGCATATATATAATTGTGTTGCACAAAAAAAGAAAGTGGACGGAAAGAAAAACACGACGTTTGGGTGGACGGCACGCATGCCCCTCTTTAAAGTCACGTTGGGCACGCGCCGCAGCTGAGACAGCGAAGAAACTGGTAGCGTAGCTCCCATTATCGATTGGTAGCGCAGGTCGGTCACTTCCTCGATTTTTAGTTCGTGCAGCCACCGCCTGGTGCCGTCGGTATGTGGAAAAGGTCCATTGTACTCAGCTTACTTGCATGTTTTAGCTGTAAGGCAAAAAGGCGCATCTTTTTTTTTATTTTTTGAAGCGGCATGCATCAAAGTTTGCCTATATTCTAGAATACGCTGTAAAGTAAGTGGAGTTCAAAAAGAAAAAAAAAAGAAGAAGCGATATAAAGGATAGGAAAAATAGGAACGCGCGTCAAGTTTCTGTTTTTTGCGCGCTGTATGTCAACTATGTTCGTCTGACCAATTTCGAAGACACTGTTGAAAGGTTGTCGAAGTCTATATCTAGCCAACGGATCTGCAGAAGAGGTAGGCAAGACGTCCTCCTCGGAGAGCTTCCAATCCCGCCTACCGATCCGTACGAGAATAATGGTCGGTCTTGGCTTTTGAGAAAGGAAAGGAAAGAACAAACGGGGTTGTTGTTCGACCCTTGACTCGTATTCTACCGGATTTGAGTATCCGTTATATAAAAAAAAGAACTTGAACAATGAAAACGTGTATAGTATCTAAACGTGTCTCTGTAAATAACCAGCTAGCTAAAAGTAAACTTTTAAAACAAATGCATGAAATCGTGACCATAATTAGTTTCTCTTCTTTCTAGTTTGTGATGAATGGATATGTATCTGCTTCATATCGTTAGCTGGTCTGGACATTCTTCGGGGTATCGTTGCTGTTGCTTTTCGTTTCATTGTCAGAATGCACAAGAAAGGGGGAAGAGGGGAAGGGGGGTTAATGTCGGGGCTCTAGTGTGTTAACGCAACGTAGCTCGGAGCGTGTGGAGCGAAAGAGCGCGCTGCAGAACCCAGGCACCCGGGGCCCAGTCCACACCCCTGCCCCTTTCGATCTGGATGAGGATCGTACCGGCGTGCAGTCGTGTATCACTATACCGCGTGATGGGAGTTGAAGTCTCAGGTTAGCAGTGGCCCTGCACTGGCTCTCATCCACAGCAGAAACAGCAGACGCCCATTGCGGCTGGTTACCTTTCCGCTGTCTAAACATACAGGCGACACAATAGAACAAAATGCCGGGGAAAATTTACAAATCTTGGCGTCTAAGTTAGTGTCGCTTGGCAATCAGTTGAGCCAGCGAGGACGGGGATCTGGCATGGTTGGCTGAGAGTGCACGACAGTACTGGATTGTTTTGGCCCTTTCTATCGCTTGAACAGAGTTCGTGCTCTGCTCCAGCCAAAGGTGAATACGTGCTAACAACATCGCTACTTCTTGGTCTGACGCGCCCCGTCCTCTAGTCTTCTCTTTGAGCATTCTGTAATGTTCCTGGTTCTCCCCGCTGCATCAGGCGAGTCCACGTTGGCTTCCGCTGTTGATCATGGGCCGTGATATTGATCGCCTTTTTCATTTCTTGAATGAATTAGCAGGGGTCGGCAATCTTTTGCTGCACGGAGCATGTGGGATCAAAAACAAGAGGGGGGGGGGGGGGGGGGGTTCAAACTATGTATAAACTAAAATCTCCCCCCAGTTTGAAGTGACGTACAATTTTTTAATGCGAAAGCATTAACTGTCCCATGGAGCGCACCGGCGCTATCAGCTCTTGAAGCCGCGTCGAACGGCACATAAACTCCCCTGTCTCAATGGGGCCAAGCCTCTCGTCTGCAGCAGCGCTCTGATGGATAGGCTCCCATTGGCTGGCGCGGGTCATAGTTTCAAGGAGTGAGGCTCCCATTGGCTGCCGCGCGGCGTAGTTCCAAGGACCACCACTAGAGAAGTCCTTACCATGGCGGCGCGGCGGCTCGACCGCCGACAATGGTAGGATTACACCTCAGAAAAAATCTGCTGCGGCGACGAGCGGATTGTGTTTACATCTATTTCCTTCGAGCGGCGGCGGCGGCGCCGGCTGCGGCAGCTGTTCTATGACGAGAAGGCGCGAGAGTTCTCACCTCGGCTGTCTTTCCTGGGCGTTGCTGCTCCCGGAAGAGCGCGTACTCGTGACGTAAGAAGTGTCGCGCTGCGCAAGAATGTCACTTCCGGTCAACTCAGCGAAACGCCTCGTTCGGCGGCAGAAATAGGTCCTGGACCAATACTGCTCGCCGGCGCGTTTTCCGCCCAACGTTTCGCCCCAGCAGCAAAAGCTGGGGGGACTCGTTAGCGGATCCGAAAGTGTAAACGTACCATAAGAGGGCGCCACTGGCCACAGAGCCAGCTGAGCCCGCCCGGGCAGACTCCGAGTGGAACAACGACATTCATGCTTTCGCATTCGCAACTCATAAGAAGTGCTGTCTGTGTAGCTTTTTTTCTTGATTTAGGCACACATAATTTAAGATTGCGGAGCCCCTCTAACTAGCAGTTTTGACATTCAATATTGCTTGCCAAGGCAAAAAACATTTACATTAACGCTACTAACTGAGAGCCGTAAAACTTTTTGGAGGTGGCCGTTTGTCATTCGCAAACACATGATTGACTTTGCGTTCTGCATCTAAAAAAAATATCTTCGTCAATCTACATATTACAAGGAACACTGCATTCAAAGCTGCTGCGAGCTTACGTAGATTTGAAAATTTTGATTCGGGAAGTTCACAGTAAAACTTAACGAAGTCATTCACTGGAAATACATCCTACAACCTATTATCTGTTTGGCTATCAGCTGATCAGCGAATTTCTTATCGTAAGCCTCCGGAACTTCACTGAGGTCTGTCTTGAGCAAAAAAATTTAGAAAAAGTGAATGTCGTATTATTTTCGCAAAATCAGAGAATCCGACCCCGATCCTGCAGTTCCGATTGCATACTATCATATAGATACTTTATTAATAGAACAGTGTTTTTGTTCCTTCCATAAAGGCTCTCAATAAAAAAAAATATGTATACCGTAAAATCCGGAGAGATAGCCCACCTAATGTCGGAGCAAATCTGGTGAAAACGTGGATTGCGCTAACTTTCGGCGTACAATCAAGAAAAGTTTAAAACATCGATATTTTTAGGTCGTGTCCCTGTCGAGCTCGTCAAGGTGGCGAGGGGCAACGAATCAAAGGTGACTGCACTTCGCAGTCAGCAACGTTCGGTTATAAACCACCATAACTAACTAGCCTTATTTACGCCAAAGCCATCATTGATCTTAACACTACTATTACTAGGAGTAGTGTAGTATACACTTTAAAAAAGAAGGCTTCTGTTGTCACACCTTTTAGGGTAGCTTGTCCCTGGAGTTTGTCTCAAAATATAGCAAAGTTACCCCTTCCGCTTGGGAGGAGCTTTTAGACCCTACGTCAGGGTGCACCCGTGCTCCCTTGGGGACTAACAATGCTTGGATTTGTCTAGTTGGTTTGTCATTCTGATGTATACTGCGCTACGAAGTTACACTTAACACATAAAGACAAAAACTACCTTATCCCCAAGGGAGATAAGGTTGTCTCCCTTGGGGAGACAACCTTATCTCCAATGGGGAGCAATAGCCTACATTTCAAGGGTGTAATTTTGTTTCCATTAAGAGGTAATAGGACATACATTTGGATTAAAGATAACTTCACCTCTTCACGGGGGGTAAAAACAATCAACTAGATTACAGCCTCTTCGGGGCTACCTCAATGTCGATAGAATACTGATTGGGAAACTGCCTAGGAACCTGCACATAAAATGTGGCACCGATCAGTATCCGGAACCTTACTAAACACGATCGCACCGCCCCCATGTAACCCGCAGCGACCACTCAGCGAACTCGCAGTAGCCGCGGGATACATGCGGGGTAGCAGCGAACTCGCAGCGAACTCGCAACTGAAGGCCGGGGGCGCCTTGTCGCAGTACACTCTAAAAAAACCCGTGCGTCCACTTTCCCGCACAACACTCGGAGAGCCAATCACCGCAATTTACGGAGGCAGCTCAGCGAATGACGATGGCAAAACATATGTTTAGACCAAAAAACGCAGTTTGAGTTGTGACATTAAGCAATGCAAAACGTCACGCTTGCATTGCTTAGTGTCACAACTCAGACTGCATTTTTTGGTCTAAACATATGTTTTGCCATCGTCATTCGCTGAGCTGCCTCCGCAAATTGCGGTGATTGGCTCTCCGAGTGTTGTGCGGGGAAGCGGATGCACGGGCTTTTTTTTAGAGTGTAGGCAGAGTATCGCATACGATAGCGTTTCCTGCTACTTTTCAAAATTGTCTTTGATCGGCCCTTTCGGCGCCGAGACGTATACAGGGCTGCCAACCCCTGTCGCCCAAGAGGGCGAGCCCCGATTACTCCCCCGAAGTGGGGACGCACCCAGGTCGGGACGCGCTACCTGAAAGTCACAGGTGAGACATGGTTGTATAAAAACAATATTAAATATGACACAAAGCCATGTAAACTAATACCCCATTCACACGACCGTAAAATTACCTTTAGCTAAGGGACCTTTATTCTCTGCGGCCAATCAATCAGCGATCTTCAGCGCGTGGCGTGTGCTCGCGACCCAAGAGCACGGGCTGATTCGCCGATAGCAAAGGGACCTATGTTAAAGGTACCTTTATGTTGACCGTGTGAATGGGGTCTAAAACTGTATGCAGATATCATGCTCCTGTCATTTCGCACTAATCTTCAATAAAGTTTATACAAAAAGAGCTTTTTCCGGTCAGTTTTTCCGCAAAAACATGGTTTCTAAAAGAGAGAAGTACCAGCGTTTCACCGCCGACGAACTCCAAAAGAGAACGACGGAAGTGACGTGGGGCTAACATTACCTTCTAAAAACGCATTTCAAATAGGGAGCGCTATAGACAATTTGCTATTTTCCCAAGCGCCCCGGCCCGCGCGCGAGGAATTGTGGGAGAGACTGTCCCTCGCCTGGCCGCTCTGCCTTGAGATCGCATTGCCTTGCCGCTTGCCTCCTCTTAATCCTCTGTTTTTCAATTCCATTACCTATTTTTATCTTTTCAAGTGTATTTTTTATTGCTTCTAAGTGTTTCTATTCACTTCTGCTCGCGATATTTCTTGTATATATACATAGTACTTGTGTCTTTATTTTTTCTTTTTCAACGGGAATGCCGACGGACAGCACGCCGCTTCGCGCGTCGTTCCCCGGGTGAGTACTACCGTTGCTACCGATTCCTATCGCGCTGTTAGCTGTTTATTTTGGTTCAATTTGACCCGCGTGCAGTCGAGAGGAGCCGTTTATGAATACCCGCGCACATGGCATACGGATAGGCAGAGCTCTGAATCAACAATCGCGACGCGAGAGCCGAGCGCTGTGATTTGGCCGCCCGCGCTCGCTCCGTTGACTCGCACTTAGCGTATGCCTTCGAGTGCCGCTTACTTGACCAAGATACAGAACGCCGCTTTGTCGCCGCGAATCATTTGTCCGATTGCCTGCGAAACCGTAACACCATTCGGCATATCCAACGCTGCGGCGCCTGACAACTGCACGCAGCGGCGCGCAGTTGTCAGCATTTGAAAAAAATTACACCATCTTCCCGAGGGGAACCATGGGGTGATGCGGAGCATCGGGGTGGTGCTGACGCTTGCTTGCGCCAACCCACTAACTGACGGGACTGTTGCTTCCATCACACTTCATCGGAAGAACGGAGTGAAGTGGAGTCAACAGCGGTGAACTGATGTAGCACGAGTAACTTTGAAAGTCTAATCAGACCGCACGGTAAGGCGGCACAAAATGCCCTAACAGCGCTTGCAGGTTTCCTCGTCGAGACCGGGCTGGCCGGCGAGATCTAGGCTGCAACGGACGCGAGCGGTCAGGAAATGCTAGCAGACGACAGCCGCGGAGTTGCTGGGAAAGCTCACCCCACTAGAAAGGCCTGGCCTGGCGCTGCGACCCGCGCGCCGAAAACTTTCCTCCTTTCCCTCCTCCGGGGAAACACGGTTTCGCCTCAGACCCCGCCCCGATCACGTGATGGGGAACGCGCGCAGCCAGCGCAGCCAACACCACCTAGAGCTGAAGGCAGCAGCGCTCCTCCGCTGACGTCACACGAGTCGGCAAGCGAGCGCCGCGGAAAAGCGCTGCACTGAAGGCGTCGCGCATAGATTTATCGACGTAGAATGGCATTTTTTTGGCCCAAACGTTTGTTAATTGGTAAAATGATTTATAAATATCTGTATGACTGGGAAACATATTTTCTTACACGGGCAGCATATTAGGTCGTAGAATTATAGTTATGATATGAAAGAACAAGGTTAACGACGTTTTGAGAGAGATGGGTTTTCGTTTTAGGCATCCAAATCTTGGGTGCTTTAATTATCTCTAGGAGTTTTGAAGACACAAACAAACAAAAAGTAAATGCCCTGAAACGTTATTGTAAGTGATGGGACCCGCCCAAATGCATAAGAGCAGCAATCAAGTTGGTGATGACATGTGCGGTTACTGAATTCGCATGTGAAGCTAATGAAAAGAAGATTATTTTAAAAACTGGATTTTTGGAGCACAAAAAAATGTAGTGTGTTTAAATGTATTTTTCACCAGAAGTAAACATGTGATAATAAAAACAAAACTGCAGGCGAACTGGGGAATGTTTTCAAAAGTAATTAATCCGAAACTGAGACACGAAGACGAAACATTAAGCGCAAAAAAGACACAAAAAAGAGGCAAAGACGCCGCCTAGATCAAAGCGCACACGTTTTGATTTAACCGAGTGCAGGCAAACTTAGCAAACTTAAAGCATAAATTTCAGTAAGGGACACATGCAGCTGTGAGAGCTTCATGCTGTTCGAGGCGGGGTTTAAGCCGCACGTCCGGAGGCTTCCTGGCCTTTGACGACGTCCATTCCCCGAAGTGAAGAACCCAGGGGTCCAGTGGAGGTGGGAGAATTGGTAACGTAACGAACGGTTTAATTACATGGTAGCGATACAGTCGTCAAATCCGAGAGAACCACGGAGCAGCCTCACGCTCCGCCTTATATAGGGTCCGTTTTCTCCCTCACTCTCCGCCAGGGCAGCAGGTGCGACCGCCAAGTGCGTTGCAGCAAAGTCCGCCGCGTCGTAGCCAGAAGTGCGTCGTAGCCATGGTTCTCCGCAGTTAGGCCATGCCTCTCTCCCCTTCCGGAGCGCACGAACCCACACGCACACACACACACGTCCCGTTGACGTCACGGACGCGTTGAGACTCGTTTTGGGCAGGCTTCGACAGGTGGGCGACAGTCCAGAACAGATCGTGACTCGTTTCGGGCAGGCTCCAACAGGCGGGCGACTGTCCTGAACAGATCGTGACTCGTTTCGGGCAGGTTCCAACAGACGGGCGACTGTCCTGAACAGATCGTGACTCGTTTCGGGCAGGCTCCAACAGGCGGGCGACTGTCCTGAACAGATCGTGACTCGTTTCCGCAGCGTTGAAACTCGGAAGAAGGTCGCCGAAGGTTCCATTCTTAACAGCCCCTCCGGGGCCAGGGAAACCTCGAATGGCCGGTGGTACAATCGCTGGCCTGAAGAGGTGGGCTTGGAGTAGGCCTTGAGAAGACGCTGCAAGCACCAAACAAACTCCCAAACCTCTCACAACGGAGGCATCAGCGGAAACGCCCCCACAACACCACGCCACATCGCAGTCAAACGCTCGGAATTCGCCAAAGACCCGCCAGACTGGACTACGGATTACCAAAATTTGGTACAATTCCGGGTATCGAGACCCCCTGTCGCCAAAAGAAAAACTAATTTTTCCAACGAGGTCACTATGAACAAAATACAAAAGACAAAAACTTTCGCAATTTGTGAGGTCATTTGGGGTTTTAACGAAGTGCCCCCACTTTGATCCTCATTCCCGTGGATGACGAAGACCTCTGAGATCATCCCTACTATTTTTCGTGATGTCAGAAAAATCTGCTCAACCCATCGGCATTGCCGTTAAATTTGCCTTTTCTTTTTCTTACGCTGAAGTCATAGTGATCGATTTTCACGTGATTTCTAGACGTGAAAATGCGGTCCTTATAGCGCCGATAAAACAATCCGCCTTTTTCATGCCCCGTCACATTGGTCCTAGCAATCTCCTGAGCTGTACCGCGAAACCCTGACACACTAGGGTCGCTCTTCTGCTCGACTGTCAAAGACACTCTGTCTACTCGTAGCAGAGGACCAAAGTTACGTGACGCCGGAGCTACGAGAGATCTTTCACTGATCCCGTCTTCCTCCGCCTTTTCCGCCGGCGCGTTGGGACGGCGTACGCTTTCTAGTGCTACGAGGTCAGGCTGTTCTACAACCTGGTCCCTCTCATCCCGGTTTTCTGCCTCCAACTCTGGGAGTGCTTGCTCCCCGTCAGCTGCCTCTGGCTCTGGATCATTCGTCAACAAAGGGGCGACCTGACGCGATTTGGACCTCGTACACGACTGAACTAGCCCTTCTCCCAGTTGTTGACCCCTTTCGCGCAGCAGGAAATCTGACCGGTTAGAAAACAAATAAGGATACTCCAACGGGACTGTTTGCGAGACAGCCGCCTCTGTCACTAGCTCTCCGAACGGGCCAGTTATCCTTACTGTCGCCATAGGCAGACAGACACTGTGCTTTTCAAGCAGCTGCTTGATCCAAACTACCTTTCCAGTAAAATCGGATGGCGTTACATACGAGGATGAACAACGTCCATCGTCGCTGCACTGTCCGAAGCACCCTGCACGGCTTTCCGTTTACCTGGCGCTCGTGAAGATAGGGACGAAGAAGCTTCAGGTCCCCGTCACTATACAGTTCACGTACGAGAACACAACCCGCGGTTTCTTACATCTGGCCGCTGTGTGTCCCGGCTCCTGACAGTTGTAGCACAGGAACGGCTTCCTTGCCTCGAACTTCCCTGTTGGGCTTTTCCGCGCCTCGTCTCCGTTCGAGTGTTCTGCGCTCTTTTCTGGGACCTTTTGTCCTGCTTCGGGCTTCTCGGGCCCGTTTTCTCGCGAGCCGTTCCCCTGTCGGAAGGTCTTGCGCTGATCGCTCCGGCCGGGTTCGCTTTCCTCTCCGCTCAGCTTTCTACGCGTTGCGTACTCTTCGGCTAGCTCAGCGGCCCTTTCGACAGAGTTGACTCCCACCCTATCCTGCACCCAGAGCTTGATTGACTGCGGAATGCTACGAAAGAACTGTTCGAGGCACACACACTCGACTACCTTGTCTCGGCTTTCGTACACTTCCTCGCTCTTCAACCATTCTATCAGGTTGGTTTTAAGCCCGTACGCGAATTCCGAGTAGCCCTCGCTGCTCTTTTTGGATGCGTTTCTAAACCTTTGACGGAACGCCTCGGCAGAAAGGCGGTACCGCTTCAAAAGGCTGGACTTCACCTTGTCGTAGTCGTCCGCGTCTCCAGCACTAAGGCGCGCGACAACCTCTGCAGCCTCACAGGGCAACAAAGTCAAAAGCCGTTGCGGCCACGTTTCTAGGGCGAAGCTCAACTTCTCACATGTCCTCTCAAAGTTAACTAAGAACAGGCCCACGTCTTCCCCAACTTTAAACGGCTGCAGGAGCTTCTTCATTTGATACGACTCGGTCTCACTTGCTCGTACCGGAGCCCCAACTCTACTGTTCTGCGAGTTTAATCGCTGTTGTTCAATTTCGAGCTCTAGCCTTTTCAGCGCTCGCTCCTGGTCTCGTTCCTCTCTCGCTGCAGCCTGCACTCGGTCCTCTCTCGCTGCAGCCTGCTCCTGCTCTCGTTCCTCTTTCGCTGCAGCCTGTTCCTCTTTCGCTGCAGCCTGTTCCTTTCTCGCCGCAGCCTGCTCTCGTTCCTCTCTTGCTGCAGCTTCACTCTTAGCGTTCTGAAGCAGTTCCCACGCAATTTTAATTTCCTCTGCTTCCGCGATTTCTGAAATCGCTTTACTGATCTCAGATTTCTTCATCTTTTGCTCCACCTCCACACCCAATTCTTCACATAAACAGAGTAAATCTGTTCTCAGTAACCTCATCAGGTCCATGATCGCTGCTCTTTAGCTTTGGCTTTGCTATAAAACTTGTCGCGAGGTTGTACACAAACCTAGCGCACGAGTCAAATACTAAGGATTCCCAGCAGTTCAAAATTAATTACCCATAATCTGAAGCCCGGCCAATCTCAAAGCAAAGTCCAAACGCTCACCCACAGATGTAGCACGATGTCGCATGGTCCGATTCCAACCGCTGCCAACCAGTTGTTCGAGGCGGGGTTTAAGCCGCACGTCCGGAGGCTTCCTGGCCTTTGACGACGTCCATTCCCCGAAGTGAAGAACCCAGGGGTCCAGTGGAGGTGGGAGAATTGGTAACGTAACGAACGGTTTAATTACATGGTAGCGATACAGTCGTCAAATCCGAGAGAACCACGGAGCAGCCTCACGCTCCGCCTTATATAGGGTCCGTTTTCTCCCTCACTCTCCGCCAGGGCAGCAGGTGCGACCGCCAAGTGCGTTGCAGCAAAGTCCGCCGCGTCGTAGCCAGAAGTGCGTCGTAGCCATGGTTCTCCGCAGTTAGGCCATGCCTCTCTCCCCTTCCGGAGCGCACGAACCCACACGCACACACACACACGTCCCGTTGACGTCACGGACGCGTTGAGACTCGTTTTGGGCAGGCTTCGACAGGTGGGCGACAGTCCTGAACAGATCGTGACTCGTTTCGGGCAGGCTCCAACAGGCGGGCGACTGTCCTGAACAGATCGTGACTCGTTTCGGGCAGGCTCCAACAGGCGGGCGACTGTCCTGAACAGATCGTGACTCGTTTCGGGCAGGCTCCAACAGGCGGGCGACTGTCCTGAACAGATCGTGACTCGTTTCCGCAGCGTTGAAACTCGGAAGAAGGTCGCCGAAGGTTCCATTCTTAACAATGCACACATCTACCCGCGTTCATTCACACTCCGAAAAGATGTTGGAAATATAAGTTCTCTTACCTTTGAAAGCTTCGAATTGCATATTCTCGTGTATCGATACTTTCTTCTTGTATCCATCTTGACACAATTCAAACACAAGCAACTTAGATGCCGCTCTCTTTCGCGACACAGCACACATACGGCAATGTAAAAAAAAAAAAAATAATAATAATAATAATAATGCTATGACAACTGTTGCACTGAATATAAAATAATTATTTAGATTTAGGGTTTCACATTTTCTTTCTTTGACTTGGGATTAGCCTCATAAGCTTTTCGTTCACCTTTCCACAATAGTTTTTCAGCAAAATGTTCGTGCTGCACCAGAACAAGTTCTTCAGCACGAGCTCACTTGTGTGTCCTTCTTCACATGCGTCGAAGTCAGAAGTCTCGTTGGTAGACAGCAGTTCCATTGTAAGCTCGGTGACGAACTGACGCTGGATCGGAACCTTCATAAACTCTGTCTGCTTGGACAGTTCTTGAGCAACAACGTAATTGTGTTTCATGGCATTAACGGCGAACAAAGTTGGATAAAGGAGTCCCCCTTGATCCAATTGCTTGACAAGAGAGTAGTTCTCCTGCGCAAGTGAAAATGTTGCCGTCTTATCTTCTTCGGTAAGCGCCGCCCTGGATTTTTGACATTTCGGCTTTTTCAAAGCGGCAAAAACTGTGTACCCTGGTCCCTGCCACGGAGACTAGGACTGGGAGGGTCTAGTTCATCGCTTGTGACACTGCCTCTCCTGTAACTATATGTTGCAGCTGGGCCGTGGCGTGTCTACTTGTTTTTCAAGCTGCTCTCACCGCTCGTCTTTACACGGGATTGTCGGCAACGTACTCTGCAGTCGCAGCTTATTTTCACCTTCATAAAGCTGCCTTATAGATATGTGATATTGCGAGCCAGCCAGCTGCCTGTATTTCCCGAAACGGTCTTCCAACTTCCAAGCTATCAGTCTGAATCTTTCCCAGGAGGACATAGTTCAGCCCGAGTTCAGTGAAGCAGTATTCGGTGATCTGTACAAGTGCACGGGTTGTTTGACGAAGTGCTCCGTGAGTCTCCTTGGATAGCGTTCCACTGGTAAGGTTCTCGCTCTCCCATACGTCAAGCCAGGCGTCCTGCCAGTCAAAACGATTGCACAGAAAATGCACATTAGGATCGTCCTCTGCAGAAGTCACTGGTTCTTGAAAGTCGTCTCTGAGTCGCGTTCCTTTGTTCCCCGTCCATGGTAAAATTTCCTTCAGATTCCGAGACCACGACGATTTCATAGATTCTTTTAATATTATGAGCCACAGATGTAGAAACAAGAAGGGGTCATAGGGCGAAGGCTACAGGGTCCTGACCGTGGTTTTGAAAATGGGAGCTTGCACTACAAAGATACGTTTCTAAAATTAAAAGCGAGAGCTAGCTTGTGCTTGTCGCCTTCGGTGCCACGTCAGCGTAAAATTCAACGAAATAAATTCAATAATTAAAAAAAAAACGTGAAAAGATATGAGAGTTCTCACCCTGGTATGCGTCGATAGAACCAGGTTTAGGAATCGCCCACACCCATACTTTTCAGTTCTTCATCCTCCGGGAGCTTAAACACAGACACTTTCTTCGACGACGTTTCATAGTTCCCATGGCACGCAGGGACACAGCATTAATGAGACAGGGCTAGCCCGAAAGCCGCCCGTAACTTGACAACCACCACGCGTAAACCGCCACGCACACCAAACACAAAAGAGACGGTTACAGTGGTTACAGCAGTTCGCTTACTCCCGCCGCGACACTTCTGCAAGCCGCCGTGCGCAAAGGAGGCAAAAATTGTCCATTGCGCAAGCCCCGGGAGACCCTGGGCTCGGAGAAAGCTAAAAACAAAAACAAAAAAAGGCCGGAGCATGCGCCGCTTGGCGTCCCTGCGAAAACACATTTAAGAAAAAAAAAGAGAGCATGTGTTGCGGAGAAGCCTTCCTCTCAGGTCGGCCCACTCGTCGTGAATCTGTGACGTCACAACTCCGAGCGCTGCGGCCTTCGCTCTAGGTGGTGTTGGCGCAGCGCGCTACCGCTCACACTTGAAGGAGAGGAGACTAGAGGAGGAGAGTTGCGCATGCGTAGTGTGAGTGCGGACTACGACGCCGACGCCGCGGGACATAGACCCGAGCAAGAGATGCTCCGCATCTAAAAGGGTGTTTGCCACTGACAACCGCTTAGCAGATAGGTTAAGAAGGCATACCATAAGCGCATAAAAGCCACGACGTTGGGCAACCGGCGCTTACAAAGGGCTGCGCCGCAACGCGCAGCTGTCAGGCGCCGCAGCGTTGCATATGCCCCAGCTCCGCAAACATTTGAACAAATGATTCGCGGCGACAAAGCGGCACTCGAAGGCACACGCTACAGTGCGAGTCAACGGAGTGAGCGCGGGCGGCCAAATCACAGCGCACTCGGCTCTCGCGTCGGATTGTTGATTTAGAGCTCTGCCTACCCCTATGAGATGTGCGCGGGTATTCATAAACGGCTCCTCTCGACTGCACGCGGGTCAAATTGAACCAAAATAAACAGCTAACAGCGCGATAGGAATCGGTAGCAACGGTAGTACTTACCCGGGGAACGACGCGCGAAGCGGCGTCTTGTCCTTCGGCATTCCCGTAGAAAAAGAAAAAATAAAGACACAAATACTATATATATATATATATATATATATATATATATATATATATATATATATATATATATATACAAGAAATATCGCGCACAGAAGAGAATAGAAACACTTAGAAGCAATAAAAAATAACTTGAAAAGATAAAGATAAGTAATGGAATCGAAACACAGAGGATTAAGAGGAGGCAAGCGACAAGGCAGTGCGATCTCAAGGCAGAGCGGCCAGGCGAGTGTCAGTCTCTCCCACAATTCCTCGCGCGCGGGCCGGGGCGCTTGGGGGATTTCGCAAAAGGTCTATTGACGACGTGCGCGATCAAAGGCGTCGCTGTGGTCGGCCTCTCACGATTGGCCGAATGGTGGCTATGACGTCAGCAAAGGTTTTCTTATTGGCAGAAATAAGGGTAATGTAAGAGCTTCAATTTTGACGGTGTTGGCAGTGTTGGTTTCAGAGCGCAATGATCCCAAGCTTCCACCATGCTAATTATAAAAACCGTCGAACTTGTTCGTAAGGTAATGACGTCACGAGAGGAAACCATACGAGGGCGCCACCAAAACATCTCGCCGCTAATACTTCGTCTCATCCTACGATGGACTAAAGGCAAAAGCTACAGAGCGCCAGATCCAATCACGAGCCATTTAGAAATTTCATGGTATTTCGCTTCGACGCACGTATCGGTGCCTCCTTCTCGGATCATTGATGGAGATGGCGGTCAGTGGTTGAAAACAAATAGCAATGAATGACTCATAAATTTTAGATTGCAAAGAAAGCCCTGACAATACAGGCTCTTTGCAGTGTCGAAGCAATTAAAATGATGCAGCGCTATTTGGTTCGGAGCGTCATTCGTCCTTCACTAATCAATGTTAAGCATGTCATAGCTTAGCGTGGAACGTGATTGGGCCTGGCGGCCCGTGGCTTTGGCCTTTAGTCCATCGCAGAATGAGACGAGGTATAGTGTCTGTCCCTTTGAGGAGGTAATAAGCACGGCACTTGTTTCTTCACCAGATTGAGGGTGTAAAAGTTGCTTATTCCACCCTTTTGGAAACCTTTCGACAACCTTTCTTTAAAGAGTTATAGGGGGCGCTAGTGTCTGTCTCCTTCGAGAAGGTAATAACGTAGAGTTATTACAATAAACGCTAGAGGCTCAGCTGGCGCTAGTGTCTACGGGACTTCCGGTTGCAAATTGAAGCAGACAGCATGCAGTCTACATTTTCAGCCTCCCTGTTTATTCCTATGGGAAAACGCGCGTGAGTTTTGTCTTCGGCGGAAAATAACATGAATAACTTTTGTCATATCGGTTGTACCGGATAGTATGTACCTTTATTGGTATTGTGAAAGTGTAATTGCTTTAGTTACAGCATTTTTGTTTACCACTGAACGATGTAAAACTTTGCTCTATTTCAGGCCCAAGCCTCTGTTTCAAGGGAGGCATGTGAAAACGAGCGACGATTCTAATCAAGCTAACGATCGAAAGAAATTTAGAATGTCGTCATGGTTTGCTAGCATTTCGGTGGTGCTTATATATTGCTAATATGCCCGTTCTGTCATTGGATGAAAATGACTCCGTCGTGCATCGTTACTATCGGTTAAAGAAACATTCGAACGCAAAAAATAAAGCACGTGAGCTACGAAAGGTGTCTTTTTATTATTTCTTATGTCGGGCAGTTTTTATCGGGCAGCTGCTCTCTGGCTCCCCCTATTTGCAAAGATTTGGAGCGTGCGGGTAATGATTTGAACGCAGAACAAGCATCTTCGCACATATTCATGAGCAGAAAACATAAGGCAATACTTATTTATTGCAAATCTGATTATATTACGTGGCTTTCAATTTATTTTGATCGTCTGCGTGCACAAGGAGTTACTTATCCAGTGTTATTGCGTAGTTCTTGCCGTCTGTCTTGGTTTTCCACATGTCCTTCGTTCGTTTGGCACGTATATCCCCCTATGCTGGAAAACGTCGACGCCATGTTCGTGCTAACAGTGTCCGACAGTGCACATAAATACACGTACGAAGTGGTTTTAACACCGTTTTTCATGCCACGAATTTAAATAAAAATGATGTTCCAATGTGCCTAGTACATACAAATTATTCGTGATATTTGCTCTTATAATCGAGCGCAGAGAGAAAATGCACTCGCTTTTTCTCATAGAAATGCATGAAGTCAATATTTGAAATGGAAGCAGTCAGAGAGTAAGTCAATTTCTGACTGCTTGCTGTCTGCTTCAAAATGCAACAGCACATTAGGGCCACCTGAGCCTTAAGCGTTTATTGTAATAACTCTACGGGTAATAAGCGAGGCACTTCCTCCCTTACCCGATTGAGGGTGTAAAAGTTGCTTGTTGCACGCTTTTGGGAACCTCTTTTTTCAGAGTGTATCTGATCGAGCGGCGGCCAGGGGCCCGCCGCTGAAGCTCAAAGAAGGCAAGACACCCGTCGGCTGCTGGTCATGGTCTCTGCGTCCCGAGCACCCCGAGCGGAGCGCGGCTGCCCGGCCCTGCTTATTTCACGCGCGGCATCGGCTTCTTTTTCATTGCCGGCATTATGAACCATATACAAATACTACAAGCAGGCTTTCGGTGTTGAAAAAAATACAGCAAATCAAGCCAAAATAGGGGTGGGCTATCTTTTGGGGGGTGGGGCATTTTTTGATATTTTACGGTGGATTCTTTGCTGGCAGATTCCTGGTGTTGAGAGACCCCGATGTTCAGCTCGAAAATGTTTGCGTCTAAGCGCCTACCACCACGGGTTTCCCTTTCTTTTGTAAGTTTACGTCCCGGTCATTAGTGTGGTTTGAGATAGCAACCAACAACAATTCCAAGTCGCACAACTAATCAGGATCAGGAAGGCGCTACGAAAATGTTTTTACAAAGAAAAAAAAAAACCCACCAAATCTCTCGTTGCTTTTGCGTAGTACTGGACTGCCACATAATCTGTGTATGACAAAATCGTTGAAATGAACGATGTATGGTACAAGTCATGATCCCGCACGACATTAATGCTATATAGGGCCCACCTTAAAGGGGCGGTGCGGCGATATTTAATTGGAATGTTTTTCACTTTAAACTAGCTTACTGGTACTAGTGACTCTCAAGGATACTCGCACGCAACGCCACTGGCTAAGTAACTCATTTGTTGCGGTGTAAGTTCAAGAACAAGAGCGAACATTTTCATTGAATCTCTACTTCGCGAAACTTGATGACGTAACTGGAGGATCGCAGTACCCCCCACTGACGATATTTGAATGCGGCTCAGAGATTGAACCCAAGCATTGCGCGACCACTCGATTTGGGCTCGTGATAATCGATAGCTCGAGAAGCATTCGGGTAGTGGCCCGTGTCCAATCGCTGCAACAACGACAATAGCCGAACCATAACAATGCCTGGAACTCGGCGCGTGTCCCGTGCTTTGTCAACCCCAGCGCATGCCTATGATCAACATTGGGGGCATATAATCGGCTCCAGGTAACGTGGCCGCTTGTTTTCGCTGCGAGTTGAGGGGGGGAACGCTGCTCGTTTTTTTTAATTTTTTTCGGCGACTTCTTTTGCATGTGGTGAAAAACGAATGTGTGTTTCGTAGGTCATTTACGTCAGGGATCCGTTCTAAGTGGTATTTGCGCAAAGTACGAAGATTGTTGTATCGCCCCTTTATTTAGCGATTCTCAATGCATTACTTTGATGCCCAACAATAGCCGATAGATGAACATCCACAATGAACTGACCCCCAGGAGTGCCATTTGGAAATTAATACGTTTCATTAACCAATTATACTCTTTGCACCATTGGTCCTCGAATGTGTGTGCGTGTGTGTGTCTGTGGGGGGGGGGAGTCTTTTCTGGTAGCGTGCTGAGGGCCGCATAATATTAGGGACCTTTAGTAAACCGTTGCCGTGCTCCGCGTACCGCACTACCGGAGCCTTTCAAGCATGCTTTTAAGCGCGCGCCCCGCGGTCACGGCATCGGTTTGCTAAAGGTCCCTATTGCCTCGCGGACCGCGGGTTGCCCACCCCTGAATTAAAGGAAGACGAATTATTGGTGTTTCACATAGAACCGTAATGCCGCTACACACTCTGGGACTTTTGAGTGTGTACTTACATCTTCTGAAAGAACATCGTGTTTACCTGTTGTCAAATACAAACTATTTGTACTGCATTGCATTGGATTGCACCGCATCGTATTGTATTGTATTAGAGCTTACGGCCGGGCGACGCTTTCATCTTGAAAGAACATGAACCACGAGAAAGCCGCACACTTGCTCCAGAGCGTAAAGCAAATGCATCGCCTAACATGGTACTAGCATGTCTTACCGCAGCGGCGCGAACATTCTACACAAAAGTCCACAGATTGAGGCGTAAATACGCAAGCTCGAGAGGACACAAAAGCCTGCGGTATATTTACCTCATACAAGGTCGACACGAGCATTGATATACTCTGCGCATTGTTCCTTTACATCGGAGTTGGGCGGAAGCAGCCGTTACGGGGCGTAAAACGAGGCATGCACCGAGAAAACCCCGAACTGGAACGGCAACGAAAGCAAAAGAATCCAATTTCCGTTTTCTGCACCACCACATCCTCTGTTTCCGAACTTCCAGAGAAACCAAGGAAAGGGTCCGCGACTCCATTGGCTCATTCCTGCTTTCCAGAGCGTCTACAACACTCTTGCGCCGCGCAAAAGACGACTTCCTTTTTTTGTTTGGGTTCCGCAGAAAACAAGGCGGGACTCGTTTGCGTCTCACACACGCGTATAGCCGCAGTAGTTGTTGTTCTTGTGGGAGTTGGCAAATGAGTTCGCTTCTGCCATTCGCGAGTTAATATTCGTCGCCAAATCGCTCGCGGAAGTGACTGGGGAGCTGTTGAAAGAAAAATGAACAAAAGTCGTTTGCGAGACATTGCGGCGCCAGCATTTCGCGAATCGCGGGAATGTGTCGAGTCGTCTCTGTCTGAAAACGTCGCGGAAGAGAAACGGACCCCAGTCAGGTTTTTGTATGCGCGGGCGAATGCGACAGCATCCGAAGCAGCCCGAGAGAACCATTGGGAGTTTAACAAACTCGCAGCGTGGCTTCTTATTTTCTCGCTTTCGCTCTTTTGCGTTCTTCTCGGGTCGTGCTGCACTTGGCTACGGAGCGATCATGATATGTCTGGAACTCTTCCTGGGACCAGGAGGCTACGCTGGGACTCGTCCTGGTCGACCAGGTTGGCATTTGCGAGTCGCCGCAAGCGCCAACCTGGGTGGTCCCAAATTTGAAGAATGACAAAGAGAGCGACGGAAGAGCAGAGAAAGAAAGAAGACAATTCCTTAGGCCCGTTCGTTTCGCAGCAATGCGTTCAGGTTGTTTGAGTGCTACAACGCACGACGCCGAAGTTTTCACAAAAAAAAAAATGAATCTAAACGCGACTGGGTACCGGCTTTGAAAGTGACATTTTGTCGATTTTTTTTTGCGCTCATTCGAGCTCTGTTAGCAATGTGGTTTGACCGGGAGCACTGATGCCCGCTTTAATAGACCACCGCTTCGAGGTGGGGGAACCGCATGCGCACACGGCGGACCGTTCTTTCTTGCTTTAGAAAAGAAACTCTAGGTTCTCGGTGGCTCTGTGGAGGTCTTCGTTGAAAATAGGGATGACGTTCTACTTATTCGTCGGAAAGAAGCTTCGCCTTAAAACTTCCCCCCCAAAAAAATCTCGTTTAAATACACCCTCGATGAAAAGTGGAACTTGTTCAGGGCAGGATAATATTTTTCCGGTGGATGTTTATAGCGTTTCTGACTTCCTGACGCACAATAGACGGTCGGTCTTCCAATGTTTTGCGCCTTATTTATCCAAACCGTAGCAGATACACACTTCTTTATCCGAAGAAGATTGGCGACCACGAGTCCCTTGGAGTCTATTCCTCGCTGACCTACAACAACAACAAAGAACAAAAACACCGCGTAACTTTTTCGAAAGTTTCGGTGCTCCCCGTTATCATGTACGAGACTGCGTCTGTAACCGGATGCAGTTCTCTGCGGGTCGCCATCAACCCTCCATTTGTCGGGAGAACGAAGCAAAAAAGAAAATAGTACCTCTATTTCGGCGAGACAAATTGACTCGTAGAAGTCTGACTCGTAGGATTTTTGTTCGAGCGCTTCACAGCATTGTGATCAAACCGCGGAGCGAAGCGGCCCAAACGTTTCCAATATCTATTTTCCGTTTTTTTTTTGTCGTTTGTTTCTGATGGAACAACATCTACCGTTTTTACGAAAAGGCGTTAGGAGGGTTGGAGTTGGAGTAAAGGACATTCCACTAAATCAGTATACGGTAGCCTTCACTTTGTCACACCCAATCAGCAAAAACAAAACGTTCTCTCAGCGAAAGAATTAGTCAAGGAACACTGTAATGCACAAAAAGGAGCGATGTTGCCACCAGGTGGCGGGAAGTTTTGCTGCACATTTTGACAAGTGTGAGCTCCCCGTTTCTAAGAAGTCGCAGCTTTCCCACTGAGTGGGGTATGTCTTCCACTGGAGTTGCGAATACGGATGGACCGATCTGGCCGCACTATACTTGGTGCACCAATAATAAGATAATAAAAAGAGCCGCTACTGCCGTCGAAATACGGTAGGGCAATAGTGACATTTGCATTTTTTTTTATTCCCGTTCGGCATTGTGACTTCATCAATCGAAGTAGTCCATCGATGAAAGTGAAAATCAAAAGCTAACCGGACGTTGTCAATCTTCATTGAACGGAAGGACGTTCCTTATGATTTCGTAACACTGGTTCAGTGCTCTAGATGGTCGATTGGACCCGCGTTGTACTGTGACGTTGCTAGCCGTCACAACACCTGAGTGTGTATATGTTATAGAGGGTCGTTTCAAATTAGGAGACCTTGTGAATACGAACAAGTTTTACTTTGAGAGTTAGAATAATATTAAGAAATCGGGAAGAAAACGTAGGAAAAATAAGAAAGTAAACTGGAATAAATGAAGAAGAAAAACTATCTGCACGAAGCAAGAGTAAATCTCATAGTCCATAGATATCCAGAAATCAACGTAGGTGACTCGGTCAGTGTTCGTCTGCATCACTCACAGTCAGCCGTCTTCCCTCTGTCTCTGCTCGTCGTGGGGAAGAATGGAGATCAAGGTCGATCGGGACCCCTTTGCCGAGTCCCAGGTTCGATGACGTCTTCCGTTCAGACTTCCGAAGGTCGGCTTCCACCGCCTGCCCAACCGGCCTTTTTTCGCTTAGTTTCTTCTTCTTTTTCTTCCCCCACAGTCGCACCACTCTCGCGCACTACAGTACGACTGCTAACAAGAGGCTCTTAAGGTGCCTCACGGACTATACTGTTCACGCGACCGCACGACAGTACGATATTCGACCAGATCGGATCTTTGCTGGCAGTGTGTCGGGATTTCTTCACGGAGTAAAACCATCGGGCGACGAGCCTTGGAGGCCGCTTCGAAGATTTGTTTGACTTACAGCCACATCGGAACCAGCACATCTTCGCGTGTGCTTCTACGCGCGATTCCTGTCACGGGCCGACGCTTTTAGAGCGCAGGCAGTTTTTTTGTTTTTTCACATTCAACCCATCCTTTGTTTACCGCCAATATCGCCAACTCCATCGTGTCGCCGCCTTCCATGGTGGTCGACATCCGCTCCCTTTATTGCCACGAGACGTCTTATCTCAAACAACGCGCTCGAGAGGGTCACGGTCGTCTGCTGCTTTCGAAAGAACGGGAAGTTCAAAAAGACCAATCAGGGCCCTGGATTTGCGCCACGGTGTTACTTTGTGAGGAACTCCCAATACGCTTCCCGGTTGACGGGGGTGTCATATGCCACCTTCCGCAACGCTGCTCCCTTTACTGCCACGAGACGTCTTATCTCAAACAACGCGCTCGAGAGGGTCACGGTCGTCTGCTGCTTTCGAAAGAACGGGAAGTTCAAATAGACCAATCAGGGCCCTGGATTTGCGCCACGGTTTTACTTTGTGAGGAACTCCCAATACGCTTCCCGGTTGACGGGGGTGTCATATGCCACCTTCCGCAACGCTGCTCCCTTTACTGCCACGAGACGTCTTATCTCAAACAACGAGCTCGAGAGGGTCACGGTCGTCTGCTGCTTTCGAAAGAACGGGAAGTTCAAATAGACCAATCAGGGCCCTGGATTTGCGCCACGGTTTTACTTTGTGAGGAACTCCCAATACGCTTCCCGGTTGACGGGGGTGTCATATGCCACCTTCCGCAACGCCGCTCCCTTTACTGCCACGAGACGTCTTATCTCAAACAACGAGCTCGAGAGGGTCACGGTCGTCTGCTGCTTTCGAAAGAACGGGAAGTTCAAATAGACCAATCAGGGCCCTGGATTTGCGCCACGGTTTTACTTTGTGAGGAACTCCCAATACGCTTCCCGGTTGACGGGGGTGTCATATGCCACCTTCCGCAACGCCGCTCCCTTTACTGCCACGAGACGTCTTATCTCAAACAACGCGCTCGAGAGGGTCACGGTCGTCTGCTGCTTTCGAAAGAACGGGAAGTTCAAATAGACCAATCAGGGCCCTGGATTTGCGCCACGGTTTTACTTTGTGAGGAACTCCAATACGCTTCCCGGTTGACGGGGGTGTCATATGCCACCTTCCGCAACGCCGCTCCCTTTACTGCCACGAGACGTCTTATCTCAAACAACGCGCTCGAGAGGGTCACGGTCGTCTGCTGCTTTCGAAAGAACGGGAAGTTCAAATAGACCAATCAGGGCCCTGGATTTGCGCCACGGTTTTACTTTGTGAGGAACTCCCAATACGCTTCCCGGTTGACGGGGGTGTCATATGCCACCTTCCGCAACGCCGCTCCCTTTACTGCCACGAGACGTCTTATCTCAAACAACGAGCTCGAGAGGGTCACGGTCGTCTGCTGCTTTCGAAAGAACGGGAAGTTCAAATAGACCAATCAGGGCCCTGGATTTGCGCCACGGTTTTACTTTGTGAGGAACTCCCAATACGCTTCCCGGTTGACGGGGGTGTCATATGCCACCTTCCGCAACGCTGCTCCCTTTACTGCCAGGAGACGTCTTATCTCAAACAACGCGCTCGAGAGGGTCACGGTCGTCTGCTGCTTTCGAAAGAACGGGAAGTTCAAATAGACCAATCAGGGCCCTGGATTTGCGCCACGGTTTTACTTTGTGAGGAAACTCCCAATACGCTTCCCGGTTGACGGGGGTGTCATATGCCACCTTCCGCAACGCCTGCTCCCTTTACTGCCACGAGACGTCTTATCTCAAACAACGCGCTCGAGAGGGTCACGGTCGTCTGCTGCTTTCGAAAGAACGGGAAGTTCAAATAGACCAATCAGGGCCCTGGATTTGCGCCACGGTTTACTTTGTGAGGAACTCCCAATACGCTTCCCGGTTGACGGGGGTGTCATATGCCACCTTCGCGATACCCGTTCCAAGGTTTGCAAGAATCCACGAGTTCATTCGAAGGATGTCCAGTGAGGCTTTGATACTTTCTTACCGCTGTATGGTTTTCCTGCTCATTTTAGTTGAAACGATAGTCAATCGAATCCAAGTGCCTTTAATTTAATTTAAGCGCCATTCAGTTTAATCGCCGCGCCATCCAGTTTAATTCCTGGGTCAGTCAATTTCATCTGCAATATATGCGGGCACGTATGTGTCTTCAGTGGTGTTTTGCTCCCACTTTTGTTATTTCAGAGTGCTTGTTATATATACATTTGGTTGGGGACAACTAATATTTTGAAAAATATTTCGATCTCTTGGTGTTGCTAGTCGCACGATTATTCCGGAGGCTAATTCGACATATTGATTATTCTTTTGGTGAAGCGAGATATTAGTGGTGCACTCGACTTTAGTTTAGCGGAATTGACGTTTTGTTTACTCTTTCTTTTCACTTCGATTTATTATTCATTACATTCAGATGATGTAAATCCGATTGAAATGAGTGATTACACTTTTGATTGCCTTGCGCAATTATTGACACAGCTGACTTAAAATGACTTCTACTTATAATCACTTAGACCTTTTAATAACGCAACTTCCATATTAAAAGTACAACAAACATTTTTTATTACTCTCCCGGTTACTTCGAGGAATCATTGACAAAAATATGAATTGATAAAAGCTCATTTGACCGTCCGATTACTTTGTAGTTATAACTGTTATTGACGCAAATAACGTCATAGACGCAAAATATTTGTTACTCAGTTGATTATTTTGAATTATTATAGACAAATGCTAATTCATATAAGTTCCGCCAAGATTTCAATGTTCCCTTTGATTATTACGTGTTAGAATTCACCCAATTGTCTTTAAATTAACGCAGTTTACCTAGTGGTTTATCTTTCCTCCATTATTAGTCACATGATTGATTTCATAGAAGCACTATTAACATCTTGAATACTTTAAGTTACTAGTGACCTATGTTGGTATCATGTGTTGGTATCATGTCGTTAGTTTATGTTGGTATCATTGACTTATTACACTCTCTTTTAGTATTTTGACTTTTTATACAACCATTGATTTATTCTCAGCTCAGTGGCAATACTGCTCAACACAATTCACAGTAATATTACTCTTGATTACTCGAACTTAGCTGACTGTTTTGATTGCCTTGAGCTAATATTCAAATAATTGATTTAATATTATCCTAATAGACATTATGATTGCTTTTTTGATTACTTTGAGTCGGTGTTGATCCAATGAGCTTTAATTCGCTCAATTGTCATTTTTGTGACTTGATATTTTGGAGCTATTATACCACCAATTGATAGATTACGATCTCAAATCACATTTACCTTTGTCATCATTTCAAGTTACTTTGTGACGGGGTGTCATATGCCACCTTCCGCAATGCCGCTCCCTTTACTGCCACGAGACGTCTTATCTCAAACAATGCGCTCGAGAGGGTCACGGTCGTCTGCTGCTTTCGAAAGAACGGGAAGTTCAAATAGACCAATCAGGGCCCTGGATTTGCGCCCCGGTTTTACTTTGTGAGGAACTCCCAATACGCTTCCCGGTTGACGGGGGTGTCATATGCCACCTTCCGCAACGCCGCTCCCTTTACTGCCACGAGACGTCTTATCTCAAACAACGCGCTCGAGACGGTCACGGTCGTCTGCTGCTTTCGAAAGAACGGGAAGTTCAAATAGACCAATCAGGGCCCGGATTTGCGCCACGGTTTTACTTTGTGAGGAACTCCCAATACGCTTCCCGGTTGACGGGGGTGTCATATGCCACCTTCCGCGTGAGGCCGTTCTTTGCGGGGTTGGTTTGATGACGCCATTCTTAAGAAGTTGCGAGGCGACAACCTAGAAAAAATAGATACCCGTTCCAAGGTTTGCAAGAATCCACGAGTTCATTCGAAGGATGTCCAGTGAGGCTTTGATACTTTTCTTACCGCTGTATGGTTTTCCTGCTCATTTTAGTTGAAACGATAGTCAATCGAATCCAAGTGCCTTTCAATTTAATTTAAGCGCCATTCAGTTTAATCGCCGCGCCATCCAGTTTAATTCCTGGGTCAGTCAATTTCATCTGCAATATATGCGGGCACGTATGTGTCTTCAGTGGTGTTTTGCTCCCACTTTTGTTATTTCAGAGTGCTTGTTTATATAATTACATTTGGTTGGGGACAACTAATATTTTGAAAAATATTTCGATCTCTTGGTGTTGCTAGTCGCACGATTATTCCGGAGGCTAATTCGACATATTGATTATTCTTTTGGTGAAGCGAGATATTAGTGGTGCACTCGACTTTAGTTTAGCGGAATTGACGTTTTGTTTACTCTTTCTTTTCACTTCGATTTATTATTCATTACATTCAGATGATGTAAATCCGATTGAAATGAGTGATTACACTTTTGATTGCCTTGCGCAATTATTGACACAGCTGACTTAAAATGACTTCTACTTATAATCACTTAGACCTTTTAATAACGCAACTTCCATATTAAAAGTACAACAAACATTTTTTATTACTCTCCCGGTTACTTCGAGGAATCATTGACAAAAATATGAATTGATAAAAGCTCATTTGACCGTCCGATTACTTTGTAGTTATAACTGTTATTGACGCAAATAACGTCATAGACGCAAAATATTTGTTACTCAGTTGATTATTTTGAATTATTATAGACAAATGCTAATTCATATAAGTTCCGCCAAGATTTCAATGTTCCCTTTGATTATTACGTGTTAGAATTCACCCAATTGTCTTTAAATTAACGCAGTTTACCTAGTGGTTTATCTTTCCTCCATTATTAGTCACATGATTGATTTCATAGAAGCACTATTAACATCTTGAATACTTTAAGTTACTAGTGACCTATGTTGGTATCATGTGTTGGTATCATGTCGTTAGTTTATGTTGGTATCATTGACTTATTACACTCTCTTTTAGTATTTTGACTTTTTATACAACCATTGATTTATTCTCAGCTCAGTGAAAATACTGCTCAACGCAATTCACAATAATATTACTCTTGATTACTCGAACTTAGCTGACTGTTTTGATTGCCTTGAGCTAATATTCAAATAATTGATTTAATATTATCCTAATAGACATTATGATTACTCTTTTGATTACTTTGAGTTGGTGTTGATCCAATTGGCTTTAATTCGCTCAATTGTCATTTTTGTGACTTGATATTTTGGAGCTATTATACCACCAATTGATAGATTACGATCTCAAATCACATTTACCTTTGTCATCATTTCAAGTTACTTTTTTACCCAATGAATATTAATTCAGCCTACACGACGTTGTGATGACGCTTGATTACTTTCAGCATATATTTAACCAATTGATTGATTATCAGCCTAGTTGACACTATGATTACTTTTTATTACTTTCAAATATTATTGACCCAGTAGACTTTAATTTGGCCCATTATACATTTTAGTGACTGTTTTCTTAATTATTCAAGTTATACCACCAATTGACCTAGCATGAGTTGAATTCCCAGAAACACTACTCTCGATTCACTCCGAGTTAGTGTTGTGTACATGAACTTAAGTCGGCCTGATCGGCATTGCGATTATTGTTTCGATTAATTTGAGGTACTATTCGAGCAATTTATATATATGATTACAGTTTAAGGAGCAAAATTAACTTGAAGTAATCAAAAGTAATAATGTAAATTGAACTCGTAATAGATCAATTTGTGGTAGAGTAACTCGAAGTAATCAAGATTCACCAAGATTTCAATTAAGGAGAAATAAAGTGTATTCGGTCAATAGTAAGTCAAAGTAATAAAAAGAGTAATCATAATTTAAATTGAGTTTAAATAAGTCATTGGTTGAATATTAGCTCAAAGCAATAAAAAATAATCACAATGTCAATTAAGCCAAATTATAGTCCATTCTAACGAAGTAGCCCGAAGTAGTCAAGAGTAATATTAAGGCGAATTCAACTTATTATACACAAATTTGTGATATAAAAACCCGAAGTGATCAAAGAGTCACTAAAGTCTAAAAAAAGCCGAATTAATGTCAGTGGGGTCAATAGTAATCCAAAGTAATAAAAGGAGTCATCACAATGTCAGTTAGGCCCGATTAAAGTCCATTGTGTCAAAAGTAAATCGAAGTACTCAAAAGTACAATAATAATGTGAACTGAAGTTATCAGGTTTTATAATAGCCCAAAGTCCAAAGTCCTTAATTACTTTGGGCTATTATAAAACCTGATCAACAGGTTTTATAATAGCCTAAAGTAAGTAAGAGAGACACCAAAATGTTGATTAAGTCGAATTAGAGTTCATGGGGTCAATGAACTCTAATTCAAAGTATTAAAACCGGTAATCAAAATGTCTATTAAGCTCATTATAAATCAATCTGTTGAATATAAGCTTAAAGTAATAAAAATACATAAACATGTCACAGGCCGAAATAAAGTACATTAGGTAAAGAGCAACACGAAGTTAGAAAAGGAGCCTTAATGTGACTTGAGCTCATAATATGTCAATTGGGGGTATAATAAATCGAAGTAATCAGGCGGCAATATGTCATTTAGGTTGATATAAAGTTCCTTAGTTAATTGTAACACAAAGTAATCGAAACCGTAATAATAACGTTAATTAAGCTCATTAGAAATCAATTGGCTGATTATTAGCTAGAAGTAATGAAGTCTTAAGATGTCAATTCGGGCGAATTAAAGATCATTGGGTCAAAAGTAACTCGAAGTAATCAAACGAGTAATCATAATGTGACTCGAGCTCATAATTACTGAGAACATAATATTTGCTCAAAGTAATCACAAGCGTGATCGATGTCAACCAGGCCGAATCAAGCTTCATTGGGCCAATACTAAGTCGAAGTGATCAAAATAGCGATCTAAATGTAACTGATTTAAGAAGTAATCACTTAGTTGTAAAAAAAATTCAATGATAATAATTAAGAGTGAGGGTTATGCCAATTATACGAATATAATGTCGAATAGGTTATGTGACTCAAAGTAATAAAGATGTCGATAATGCTGCTATAAACTCAGGTGTCCAACTAATATATTTCGGAAAGAGAAAAAATGTAACCACCGGGTTAATTGATTTAATTTAAAGTCATTCGGGTGAATCGTAATGCAAGGAGTAATCCACATCTTAGCTGAACTTTTATGTAGTCGCACTTGTCAATCATATTTCAAATTATTCGACTGAGTAGTAAAAGTGTTGTTTTCATAAAAGATATTTTTTGTCAATAATGGATGTATAACCAAAAAGTAATCAGAAGGGCCGTCTACCAAGTTATATTTTTGTCAATATTACTCGGAGGTAATCGAGAGAATAATAAAAATTTGTTCAAGTTTTATCGTGTAAATTTTGTTATCAATACGTCAAAGCAATTAGAAGCGCGAGCCGTACGTCAATTCAGCTTTAAATAAAGTCAGACGTTTCAATAATAGGGCGAAGAAATAAAAAGAGTAATCACAAATAGCAATTGCACTTATATCATCTGAATTGTATGTTGCGTAAACGTTGTGTGTTGTGTAAACGTTGCGTAAACGTAAGGGCAAGGGAACATTCGCTTTCTTTGCGTTCTTCGCCCTCAGGGAACCCAGCGGTCCATTGTGATGGGTGTGGCTGCACGCCGTCATTTCATGATATAAAGATTTTGTCCCGTCACAAAAACGAGACTGCGAGGGAGATAGACGAGGCGTATTTTATGGCGCCTATCGGAGCTGACACGTGTCTGAGCGCTCCTTCAGTTGCCCTTGCAAATGACGAGGTAGATTTTGTAAGAAAGTGTGGCAGGTTCGTGTGACGGCGCGTGGGCGTGGGTGATGCCGTAGGTTATTGGTTTGATTTGTTTGTTTTCTCCCCTTCCTCCTTTTTGTTTTTCTTTTCTCTTTTTGCGGAGCAATAAACTCTCAGTTGTAAATCAGCGCCCTGTCTGTGTGTTTCTTCGACCTCGTCCTACGTCTTTTTTGCGCTGTTCCCACCAAACAGTATGAAGAATAAGTTGAACCAATACGAAAGAGTCATTTGGGTACTAATGCCGACGTATTAAAACACAGAAAGTCGGACGTTTGGAAGACCTTTCGGGAATACTCGAGCGTAATCAGGATTCCACATCACGAGAGTTCAGGCAGACAAGATCCAAGAACCTTTCTATCCCCATCTTCGGAACGCCGAGACTTGCGCGAGACACACTCACAAACCAGAGCAAAACTAGGCGAATATTAAATAATAATGCCCACGAACGCAGAATCGGAAGAGTCCCGCGTTAATATAAATGGATGGATGCGGCTGCTCGTGACAAGCGCGCCTTCGACGACAAAAGGCTCGCCCAGACGCGCCCTCCTCAGATTACTAACGACCTCCCCGCTTCGCAATTTCCGGATCTCTGGTCACACTGCTAGATCGCAGCTCGGGGCATCCACTTTCTAACACTAGCTAAAAGGAGCAGTTGTCCAACAGCGAGTTGAAGTAACTGTACGTCCACTCTCGCAACGTTGTCCATGGACGAGAAAAGATGAGGTAACTTGCACGTTGCAAGACGGGTATCTCCGAATTCGCATACTTCTAATTTCTCCGCGTATTTAATAATGAGTACACTCTTAAAGGTTAGGGCTTATATACTGCAGCCCCGCCAACGACCTCAAAAACAAATAATTACTTTTCTCGTAATTAGTATAGCCGCGAGGTGTGGCGTGCGGAATCGCGACTCGTCCTTTCTTGCAGTCACATTGCCAGAAATGCAGCCACCATTTTCGCGACCGATACTGCATAGACATAAAAGGAAGGTACCGATTGACTAGCTCGTTGTTTAACTAAATTATAAAAGGCCGCGCTGTTCAGTTTCGTTCGCTGGGAAATAGAACCGTATCAATTTTTGAGAGTGAAGATTTGTTTCTAGGTTTGGATGCAGTTTTATTTTCTTTCTTAACTCGGAACTTTTAACTGGAGCTGCCTTTACTTTAGAGACCTAGAAAAGAGTGAAGATAGTACAGCATATACGGGTCGCATCGACTGTTAGTGTATTTCTTGTCCGCTACATTCTTCGTATTCTATAGTTAGGGTAAAAAAATGCAGGAGTTGGCTTATTGCGTTTCCCGCTTTATGAATCGTTCGTCGGCGTTTTTCTTCGAGAGTTTTCGGGAGCAGTTTTTGGCCATCCGGTGCGGTACGATGGACTGCCCGGTACGCACTGCGCATGTGCGAGTCTTCTGTGCATGCGCAGTTTGTACCGGAGGAGGGCCCACCCCACCGTATCGGATGGGCAAAAACACTTCCTTACAACTCTCTCTTAGCAAATGCCGCCATCGCGTTGGCTGAGGAGCAACATTCAGATGTCTCGACGTGCCTTGCGATCCTCTCAGTGATATAGCTCAAAACGAAGCCTATATTTGAATGAACACAGCTATCAGGCGCTTGTACCACCCAAAGCCCAGGTGCCACGCAATCTGATTTTCTCTTAGTTTCTTCCCAATAACGAATTGTAACTCAAAAATTAATATTTCTAGAAATGTCATATCGCCGCGTGCACAGCTGACCAAGTAGGCCGTGGCCTAATCGGTTATCGCGCTCTCGTTCCACGCAGAAAGCTAGGGTTCGATTCCTGGCCGCGGGTACGCATTTTTGTTGACTCTAATGTGATGTTCTGGTAAATTTGAGAACCGTGTTGCGTGTTCGAGGTCCGAATGTTCTACGCGTCGAACCTTCTACGCCGATTATTCCAGAAGCCCACGCATGTATAAGAGGCATCGCGTGGCGAGCCGCAGTTTTTTCGCCTCAGCGCTCGATCCTGCCGCCTCGCGGACTTCGACGCCCGCGACGCTCTGTTGTTATCTTCTTCTTTTTTGCTTTGGGCACAAGTTCGCCCCATTAAACGTTTAGTTTCCTCAGTTATTCTTTGTTTCATTAACTCTTCATTCGTGACAATATGACCTATTACGTCTTCATAAGCTCATTGAAGTTGTATTCCCGGGTTAAAAAACAAAAAAAACAAGTGGCGTCTAAAGCACGTAAACGAACGCTTCTAAGGCACTTTAGCCGGCCCGCAAAAATAGATTTATCAAAGTATCGAGTTGAGATTTACTACCGAGAATTTTACAGTGAAAAAGTCGAGGAAGGAGCAAACCTCGTTGTAAAGAAGAAGAAAGAAAAAACGCTGTTCTCGCTACGTTCATTCTTAGAGAAATGCGTTAGTATTTCGCGCAGCGGTTATATATAATACAGCATGGTGAATGTAGCCTCAGCACACTTTCGTGGGTGAACACCCCCGAAACCCCTCCTTCTCCCTGGTGAAAGCAGTTCACTTAGCGTGGATATGAAGGACGTGAGCGCGATGTGCTTGATACGACAGAGCCATTTCGTTGTGCGCATTTACTCACCGAGAACGTGCGTTCAATCCTGCGGCGGATAGATGACCCACATGAGCGGCCTCTACAACGTGTAGAACGCCACCCGTTCCGCGGTTTGAATGTTATGTGTGGCGACTGAAGATAAATCTATAATGGTGCCGTTGCGCGACGTGGCCTCGTTAGTGTCCGTGCACAGCGTCAGTCCGTACTGAGACTGCAGGTGCTCTAGCAGCCACTGGTAGTGTCCGCCTCTAACGTTAATGTTGAAGTCCCCCATCACGACGAGTGACATCGTATGGTGACGTAATCAACTGGAGTGACACACATGCGTTGGGTCGAAAAGCGAAACCGCAGCCCGTGTGCGTCTACAGGTCTCCAAAGCCGGCGGTAGGAGCTTCTGAGGGCCAGTGTTGCCAACCTATTTTACGAAAATACCCCACGCCAGCGTCCAGAAATCCCTACATTACCCTACGAATGTTTCTTATTACCTTACATTTTACCCTATGAGGCAAATCTTTGTTCAAGTAATACTGTTGCATGGATTATGATGATACAGGGTAATATTAATACAGTACTAAGTGACAGGGCATGCATGCACGCGCATACCTGCGTTATTCTAGAACACCATGTTTGCATGTGCGCTGTGTAGCATCAGCACAACAGGGATGTAGCGAGCGCACAGACATCCCCAACCAACATGGTTAGCCGATTTGTCGTCAAATTAAAAACTGGGCTGCGTGGGACCAGCACTCGCGGCGACAGACAAGGCGGCTTTTTACAAAAGGAAGCTAATCCGAGCGGTATATTAGCTTCTATGGGTGTACCTAGAGCACTATATAGCTCCTTCGGAGCAGAGTAGCGCAATCTAGAACGCCGTCTCTCGGCGACTAGCGGCGAACGCCCGGAGGTTCCAACTCCGGTCAGAAATGCATGGGGAACGTGAGAAAATCGTTGTTCCTTCAATGTTGTGGAGATGTACGGAACAACAATAGTTTTTGACATAATAAAGGAACATTTTAGAATACTTTGCGCTGAGTTGTGTGCCAAGTGAGGACGTAATTTTAAAAAAAAAATTGCATGAGCGGCATCATGTAGCAGACGACGCGTCAACGTCACGGCGACGTCACAGCATTCACGTGACCCGCTCCGGCCAACCCAGAAAGTCAATCTCCGCTGCGCACAAAAATCGTCTGCTTCAAACGCCATTGCCTTGGAAATTGCATTCTCAATATTTTCACACGCATCCAATATTATTAAAACTTTGATAAAGTGTTTAGTGTTTTACCAACTTCGCGACAGACTAGTTTAGAAAAGTGTGAACTTGGCGTTTATTTTTTAATCAGCCGTGTTGAGTCGATCTCCATGTATTCTCCCATAGGGCCGGCCGCCTCCTGGAACCCTGAGTACCACGTGACTCGCGCCGAGCTGCTCTGTCGGCCATGTCGGCGAAACACGCGGATCAAAGGATTGCGCTACTCTGCTCCGAAGGAGCTATATAGTGCTCTAGGTGTACCGCCTAGGGATTCGTCAAACTAAGGTACTATTTCGACAAACTATGCTATTACACCCGGGGGGGATAGGAAACCGGCGGCTCTTCCGTATTCGCTAAAGTGTCATTTGATGAAACGTCATGGTTTCGGTTTCGTTCGCTAAAACGTCGCTAAAACTCGGCGACCATCGGTGATCGGCACTCTATGGGCGTGGTAAGGAAAGAGTTAATTGCAACGCGCCATAACAAAAGAGCGCCCAGGACGAGTGGTAGTTCCAGCTATGGTTATTTGCAGCATGCGCACATTACGTCAGCGCGTAGAAAAGTCCAGTTGAACTGGTGGCTGCCGGTTCTGGTGCGCTCGGGGTGGTTTCGCCCGCGGTGCCACATGTTTTGCAGGTGTAACAAGGACCGCCGGATGGACCAGAGCCACCAGAGAAAAATTGGCGGGATCATGTCCAATGGGAAGATACCTCTTCTGGCTCCAAACTCCCTCTGCGCAACTCCCACTCTTCCCACCTCTCCCACTTGCTCCAGCTCTCCAATACTCTCCAACTTGGTGTGTGGTGATCTCTGTTAGCACGTCTTGCAACTTGGATACTTTCGTTTTGCATGATGTCGTAATGTGGCAAAGCTAAGCAAAACTTGCACGGCAGCTTTTTGTTTTTTTTTTTTACTCTGTTTTTGTTGGTTGTATTATGATGGCCGTTGAAGATGCAACGTTTGAAAATACCCTACTTTTGGCGGGGAAATAGCCGGACGGCCCTACAACCCTACAATGTACCAAAAATGCCTAAAATACCCTACAAGTAGGGTAATTACCCTACGGTTCGGCAACACTGCTGAGGGCATCCAAAGCGCGTACACCAGAGCCATGGCGTACACGCACCCCGCCCGCCATCTGTCGGCGCTTGCAGAAGATGTTTCCTAGCCAGTCTCCACTGGATGAATGGATGGATGGATGAATACGGCTGAGCCCTTTGGATCGGGCGGTAGCTTACGCCACCTAAGCATTTTGTCTTACCCTTTAAGCTTAGAATATTTAAATGTGAAAACTATATTCACTCCGTACTGAAAAGAAAGAGGCTATAAATCCCCCTTGCCCCACTGCCAGTGCCACTGCCAGTGCGGCTGTGGCGCCATCCCGTGTCGACGTTGCCAACTTTGGTCAGTCCAAACCAGTCCAAGGTCAGCGCATGTACGAGGGCACTAATGCTAATGCATTAAAACAGAATGAAAATAGTAATCCATGGAGAAGGGGAACAAGGGGGTAAAAAGGACACACACACAATTCCCCAAACACAGCTAGGTGACTGGTGCGCGACCGCGAAAGTTCGCCTGGTCCTGGTTTTGAACCAAGGACCTCTTCATTTCTAGTGGAGCGCTTTACCAGCTGAGCTAACCAGGAGTTAGACGTCAGTTGAGCAAACGGGTTTTATCAGCTACCATCAGTTTAACACCAAAAAGGGTGAACGGCGTGCTTTCGAGGTTATTATGATAATGCTATTAACGCAAAGGCGCAAGCCAGTTGGACAAGAATGACAATAATAATTCCTGGAGAAGGAGAGGAAGGGGGAGAAAGGACAAACAAAAATCTCCAGACAGAGCTAGGCTACTGTTATGCGACCGACAAAATCCGCCTGGTCCTGGTATTGAACCATAGACCTCTCCATTTCCAGCTGAGCGCTCTACCATCTGGACTAACCATGAGTTAGACAATTAGTAGAGCGCTCCACTAGAAATGTAGAAGTCCCTGGTTCGATACCAGGACCAGGCGGAATTCGTCGGTCGCGTACCAGTCACCTAGCTCTGTTTGGAGATTTGTGTTTGTCGTTTCTCTCCCTTCTTCCCCTTCTCCAGGGATTATTATTGTCATTCTTGTCCAGCTGGCTCGCACCTTTGCATTATTTTTATTATCATAAAGACAGAAACCTGTTAGGGGCAATCTACGCCGCCACTTCGCAGACGATACACGCGTAGTGAGAAGTGCTGCTGACAGGTGGCAGCGCTGCGTCGAAGAAGCGCCGGCCGATTCGGGTTCTTTCGCGTAATCGCCTGCTATCATAGTCCAAATCGACCGGCGCTCCCTCAACGCGGTGGCGCCATCTGTCAGCAGCACTTCTCCCTATGCGTGCCTTGTCCGCGAAGTGGCGGCGTAGCTTGCCGAAAACAAGTTTCTGATTTCTTTTTCTTCTTTTGAACGAGATAAGTTCATTTCTTGATTTTTTCACTGTAAACTTTCACCGTCTACTTGCACGTCTGTAGTAAATTGCTTTGCGATACGTTGAGCAAACTTATTTTTGCGGGCCGTCTAAATTGCCTTAGAAGCGTTACTTTACATGCTGAATGTTCTTGCAGTCGTGTGAATGATCGCCGAGGACATTCATATAAAATAAGACGGAGGGATCTCAGAACTGTCAGCGAACGAGTTAACTACATGAGGTACTAATTAAGCTCTTCATTATTAAACGGTTTCACATTTTATAAAAGGAGAGAAAGTAGAAAGATATAACTTATTCGTAATCTATCAATCTGCACTAAAAACAAATATTTCCATCGAATTCCGCGGCGTTGGATGATATAGACTGGGTTGCCTTCAGGTGCGCTTTGCTTAGGGTGATGACATTTTTTGCAGTACGGTTCCCAATGCGGACAGCACGCACTTTCGAAAAAAATACAAAAATAGCCGGTAACAAAATGCCTTCATAGTATTGTCAATGCCAAGAGCTCGTGCTTGGAGACGCACTTGCTCACGCTACGAAACAAACAATAAAAAATACATAAACTAAAGTGTCAGTAACAAAATTGTCAGATGTCCTCACACTAAGCAATGCGGACATGAAGGCACCTAATAGAGATTTACAGACGCAGAAGAATTTTAGCGAGCGCGAGATGGACGTCTCGCAAAACTGCGTTTTGATATCTGCACATCGCCAACTCCAAAAATTACGCGAAAAGCGGGAGTGCTTGATGTTTGTAAAAAGTTTCAGAAACTTGAAATAGGTTTTGTAACTGCTTCGTGCTTTAAAGAAGTCATTCGTGGTCCTCGTGACTGTTCCTTGTTGCCGCTGTTGTACTCTGAAGGAGCTTAAAATAGGAAGCCTTTTCCCTTCAAGAAGATTGCATGGACGCGGTCGCTTCAAAAAGTATAAAAGAAAAATACACAGTTCAAAATAATGTGAAACCGAAGAGCCTTCTTACAACTAAGTTTTCTTCGAAGTTAACTCGGTGGAGACAGGTGCTTTTATTCGATTAGGAAACATGAGGGATTACACAATACGTGGGCATAATGGAAGGAAGCGCAGGGTGCATAGAGAATATCCGATAAACTTTCAAAGCTATGGGAGAGAGATCAAACTACATTCTTGCCTCATTGCTTAAGCATTCATTTGAAAGCTACTCTAGACATAGGCAACAAGTAAAATGGCACAAGCACCTCGTAGCGAGAGCACTGGATTAGGCGTTATAAAAAAAAGTAACGAAATAAGTTCCACTTTACTTGCGAATCAAAGAAACGCGTTGCCGACCTACTTTACCTCAAAATAAAATGAACGCGCTACCTTTACCGATAAATAGTAACGCAAGTTAACTTTATTTTACTTTTTTAAATATGGTATAACACGTTTTACTCTTTTGACGTTACAGGTACGCATAAGCGCCATATCTGAAGAAGCAGTATGTCCTTGCAGAAACTGAACAAAATTACTTTATATTGATTTTACTTTTTCCCCTAATTACGCACGAGAGAAACCAAAATAAAAACAGAGAAACTAAATAAACTTACATGGCACGGCGCCTAAAAACACGAAAAAAATTGAAGTGTACTTAAGCATTTGGGCGATGATGTAACGAAACTCCTTTACCCGTTATTTGAAATAAATAACGTAGGTACGTTAGCCGTTACTATTTTTAAATTGTAACGAGTCGTTACGCGTTAGCTAAAGATGTAACGGGTTACCGGTAACGGCGTTACTTGTAACGCGGTACCGCTAAGATTGAGCGAGAGCAGGTTAGGGTAGGAAATTACAGCACATGTGTTGTCTTCTGTCTCTGTCTACTCGATAACATATGGTGCTCTGTCAGGAATGTTTGTTCTCTTGCCTAAGGGCCTAGGCGATCGAATAGAAGTTGGCGAGCTTTTTCGTTCATGCACGCCAGTTTAACTTAATTTCGAGTCGCTTTCATTTCTTTTATATCTTGCTTCGGATGACTCCGTGTTGTCTACGTCTGGTCAAGCATCCACTAATTCGATCATGGGAAACCGAAACTGTCTCGAAGCTGGTCGCTTTAGTTGTTTTTGATCGGATCTGGCCAACATGTAGGATCTTCAGGTTTTCGTGTAATACAAGAGAGAGGAAGAAGAAAGAACCCATTCTCAGGTGGAAAAAAGAATTCGACACGAAGAGTGTTAGTTACCACGATAACTTTAACAGAAAACTAGGGCTGAACGAGAAAAATAACGACTTTTTACAGTGGTAGCAAAAACAACAACAGGGACAGGCGTCTCTAACTCAGCTAATGATTTTATTTGATCGTACTCCTTATATACACGTATCCCCACGGCAGTACATCCTGTTTTTCGAGGACACGTGGAGAACCCATCCCGACACCCGAAAGAAACGCAAAAATAAACTACAAAACACAACCAACTTCCGTTTAGACCAAAACTTCTGGACTGATTTGCTTCTTTGTCAAAAATTCACGATCCAAGAAAACACGATGCTTTTAAACGTGGCGCGCCAGCAATGCTGCAAGGTTTACCCAACACTCTGCACCCTGACCTCTACAACGCTTCGTTTCAGCTTAAGTCCAGACGCAGCCGGCGCTGCGAGCTGATAAGACCCATGAGACAGAATCAAAAGTGCACCATCATGGTGTTCGTAATGTTCCTGTACGTGTCCTATCGTCGCTGCACCAATGGTAAACAGAAACGGCCCAGTGACTGGCGCTTTTCACGCTGCTTGATTGGTACCATTCGCTCGTAGCGTCGTCTGCGTTTGGAATGAAGCTGTAATCAAGTATCGACCAACACAGCGTTTACAAACGAGACCGCGTTTTCCCACGCCGGGTGTGGGCACTGCGCGGGCGCAGAAAGCAGATGCGTGCGAGGCGAAGCATCTGCGCATGCCCAGTACCGACAGCAGCGCCACCGCAGTGTTGGGACGTCAGAGAGTTGAGTTGGTCCAGAGGTGGTCTTGATTAACAAAAGGACCACCAAAATGCACTCCTTCTTACCGAGAGACACACACAACTGCTCAAAAAAAGTTGGTTAGTTAAATTCCCTAACTAGAAAATAACAAAACTTTAAGGGACGTAGCTTTAGAAAGAGTTTTATGCATAAAGACAGGGGACGGGAAAACAGATCTTTCAACGTTTTGTAAAGTTACATGATTACCAACGCGCTCACCAACAAGTATTTTGGGGAAGATTTACAGTTTCATTCCCGTCATCTTTGTGGCCCAGCTTGTGCCTCGCTCTTCTCTATGTCAAATGTGCCCGAGCGACTGGTCCAGCTTAATATGATGTTGCAGTTGACGTTCCGAAAAGAGCTTCTCGGGGAAGTCAAACACTTTCTGGAGATCCTGGTTATGAAGGGACGAAGTTATTCACGGAACCTACCGGAGATCAGCGCGGGGCGCACAAGGGACACGAGTCGGCGCTCGGCTAGGGTTTGTTTGTGTTCAGTGAGTTCCCACCGGAGCGGTACTCGCGTTCAGTCAGTGCCCCATGCTGGCTTGCGGTGAGGACATTCAAGCGTTAGTTTGGAAGTTTAAATACTAGGGACTTCGTTTTCATGTTCTTGTTTCCAATATCACTTACGGGATCGCAAAAATCCCCGCCTTCATGTTGTACCACGCTAACCTTGTGGGGCAGCCTGGTGATCTACAGCGTTCGACTAGAAAGCCCGCATGTTAAATCGTCTCTCGTGATTTCTACCAGGAGGTTACGAGGCGTAATCGGCCAGGTGAGCAAAGCTCCGACGCTGATAAAAGGCCGCCGCCGAAGTATGCGCGGGGCTTCTGGGATCGCGGCGCGGGCGATTACGGTCAATAAATGACCACGTGCTGTTGAACCAGTGCGTTGTGTCCTTCTTTATCTTTTATCTTTATTCAGATACTTACCATCCCCGCATTCCTAGACACGGCCTCCTTGCGCCCTCTCTTGGCTATTCTCAGCAAAACGCAGTAAAATGATAATTTCAGCCAAACTACTGCAGAAATTCTTAAGTTCCCCGGGATATCTAAAGAGGCCACGAATACACTCTTATTTAATACCTACTTGAACTTCAGGATTGTATACTTTTTATTACTGGGCCCGATATTATATTGTTGCATTGGGTCATATGGGCCACTTTGACAAAATTTGAAATTTCTTCTCACTGAAATGAAGAATCGTAAAGTTCCCGAGGAATATAATAGCTGCCAACTCATAGCACACACGGCAGTTAAAAGTTCGGTATTTTAAATAATACTTTTTATTCCTCGAGACTCTCAAACTCGGCCCGCTTTTTGCCCCTGTAAAGTTAGCACTCCGCCGTGCACCAAGAAGCTTGCGGCCAAGCTACCTTTAGATAACCTTATCGAAAAAAGATGCGTTTGTGACAGCATATTGACTAAGAGTGTGGCGGTTATAATATGAGTATATTATAATTAGATGTTTACAATCAAAATTTATGCCCTGGATTTCAAATATCTGCAATTGTTATGTAGGGTCAGAAATACTTGCACTGTACATATTTTGCTTTGAATTTGCCTGTGTACGTAAAGTTTTAGCTCGGTTACAGACACTAACTAGAACGGCGCGCCGCTGGCCGTTCGATTCTGTGTCTTTTTATCTATCTTATTTTGGTTATACAAAAATGCGCGTATAAATAAAGAACACAACGACGACGACGTTGAGAGGATGACACACCGGGCGACGGCGGTGCCTCAATCTGAGCCCTGGTTCCTTGGAAGCGGCAGCTTCTACTTTGACTGGGCTACCTCCTTGGAGCCTGATGCTTTGACCCCAGTGGACCCCAGTGAGCAACAGCGCCATCATGTTCCTGGGGCTCCTTCATGCACCGATCGAACGTCGTGCCAGATCCCCATGGCTCGCTGCTGACCCGTCCAACCCACCTCAACGAAATCTGGATTTCTGCGAATCGGACTACCATCCTCCCCAATACCAAAAATCCATGTTGTCGTCATCATGCATGTATATACTCATCACATTATTATGTTCACTAGACGCGGCACCGCAAGCCTCCATGGTACGGGCTGCTGCCTTTCCGCGGTGCCTCGGCTCTCCAGACGAAATAAATAAAGACTAAAAACAGATGAATAAAGACAAAATGCTTTGCTGACCAACAGCCGGTAGCGCCTTAAAAGAAAGAACAATAGTGTTTGCTCATTTAGAGGCTACAAATTCTAAAACTACACCATACTTGTGGCGCACATCACTGAAATAACATACGCAATACAGAAGATAACAGATTGTCTCTTGAACGCAAAACGGCAAAATACACATAATTGGGGAGATTTTTTGTTTCTAAAAGCCAAATTCAGAAACCTAAACTAAACTAATGTTTGCTGAAACTCGGGGTATATCGTGTGCATCGTTTCGAAAAAGTATCAAACGAAAACACCACGCAACACATTTGACGTTGTTTCACACCTCGAGACACTGGCTTGCACTGGCGCACCGACCGCCGGCGTAGCATAGCGCTTAGTCGTAAAATGTCTGCGACTGATAATGATGATGGCTTATTTGCCAAAAAAAAAAAAAAAGACTCGGCGTGGACCTCCTTTCCATCAGGGCTGGATTCGGTGCTGTAGGCGTTCTGTCTAATGCAAATGAGCGGAGTGGAATGTATTCCCCCTAGTAAAGTATTTTTCCAGACGCAATCGGTGAAAAGGGTGGGAGGCCGGAGAGATGCAAAGGAGAGGAGGTTCAGATAGCGGTCGCGCGCTTTGAATTCTCTGTTTATCTTGCTCTATCTTGCTCTCTTGCTCAAGGTTGATACGCCACGTGTCGTGAGAATCGGGAACTAAAACAGCGTGTCCCAGAGAGCTGGCCATGTTCGCCAGCAGGCATTACAAGGGGGGGGGGGGGGGGGAACTTGGAGATTTATGTTTGTCCTTTGTCCCTCTTGTTCCCCTCCTCCAGGGATTATTTTCGTTATTCTTGTCCAGCTCGCTTGCACCTTTGCATTTAATTGCATTATAATTATAACATATTCAGTGCGTAAAAAAAAGTGTCATTGGAAGCTATTGAGACAGCGCGTGATGGAAGGGAGTTCCAATCGCTCGCGGTCGCCACAAAAACAGAGTGTCGCAGAACGTCACCCTTAAATGGAATTTATCTAATTTTAGAGCATGGTCGTTCCTACCGGATACGTAAAAAGGCGCTTTCATATATTTATCCTTTTCTCCACCGGCTTTGCCATAACAAATATCGTGAAAAAATTTTAGACGAAGGTGCTTTCGCGATCTTTTAATAATTGCCACTTAAGTTTATGTTTCCACTCAGCCACACTTAATCGCCAATCGTAATTACTTATAACTAACCTTAAAGCCAGATTTTGTATTTCCTTCAAGTTTTTGTGTAGAAAAGGCGGTATAAGGGTCCCAGGCAACGGAAGCATATTCCAGAATAGAAAGAACGTGTGAAAAGTAAATTGTTTCTCTGAGCGACTGAAATACAGTCCTGAAATTACGACGCAGAAAACCTAGCATCCGTGAAGTCTTTGAGGAAATATAGTCAACATGCGCATTCCAACGCAGATTGGATGTAAAGTATACACCGATATATTTAAATTCATTTAGGGTTTCTAAAATTTTTCCATTTACCGAATAACAAAATGCTGGCGGTAAAACCTTCCTTGGAAAAGTGACATGCACAGTTCTTTTGAACGTTCAAAGACATTTGCCATGATTGACACCATGATTCAATATTGTAGTGGTCCTTTTGCAAAATCACACTATCATGCGCATTATTAATCTCTCTATAGACAACACAATCATCCGCAAACATTCGAATGGAAGAACAAACATCAACCGCAATATCATTTATGTAAATAAAAAATAAAAGCGGTCCTAGAACCGAGCCCTGCGGCACACCTGAAGAGACGTCGGCCATTTGGGATTGGAAGCCATTTAAAACCACATACTGTTTTCTGAACGACAAATACTCACGAATCCAGTTGCAAACTTTATCATCTAGTTTATAAGCGTGTAGTTAAGAAATTAAAAGATCATGAGGAACGACATCAAAAGCGTTACTGAAATCAAGAAATATACAATCAATACCTCGTCGCTTGTCGATTGCCAAAGAAAGGTCATAAAAAATTCAACTAATTGCTTACTACAAGAATATCCCTGCCGGAATTCGTGTTGCGAGGGATGTAAAAGGTTAGATGCGCTAAGATGAGTCACGATATTACTATATAGAATATGTTTCATTACCTTCCATGAAATACTTGTTAAAGATATCGGTCGGTAAGTTTCGACACTGGCTCTACGACCCCTTTTATACACTGGCATTACTCGTGCAAGCTTCCAGTCTGAAGGAAGCGAAGATTCGCACAGCGATTAATGGAACAGTACGACGAAATATAGGCACTGTTAACTTGAACAAGATTTGAGAATAATCCCAGGAATCATCCGGACCAGTCGATTTGGTTGTATACAAGTTACGGAATTCATTAAGAATTCGAGAAACAGAAAATTCAACTTTAACCATAACGTTGGTTGCCGCTGGTACGCTAAAATCTACAATTCTCGTCTGCGAAGGTGTAAAAACCGACCGAAAATATAAATTAAAATGCTCGGTTTTTTTGTGATCACTGTCGACGAGAGCATCGTTATTTTTGAGGGTCGGAACGGAAGAATTACGTTTGGCGTTTGCTCGGACATATTTCCAAAATTCTTTTGAGGAGCGCCTAAAGTTATCTTCCAATTTAAGGAAAAACGCCGCTTTAGCCTGTTCCAAGCTGTCCCGGACTACTCCAGCTAATTCTTTCAGTTTAGCAAGGTCACTCGAAAGCCGGGTTTTACGGTATTTACTTAAGCTCTTCTTGTTGACCATGTACGAGGACTGACCAAAGTAAGGTCGCTCACCACGAAGTAAGACCCGACGTTCCGCGGCAAGCCATTCCGGGAGACTAGAGACTTGTCATCACGTTCTGTGATAATCGGGATGCCGTATTGTCCACCAAAGAGCGCCTGCCCTCGATCATTCGAATATGAATTTATAAACATCCTCAAAATCAGCTTGAAACTCCGTGGCGCTCAACTAGAATGCCTCGAACGCCCCAAGAAAAGGAACGATTCGGGTATTCTAGTTCGGAAAAAGTTTGATGTCGATTGTCACAACTGTTGACGGAAAGTCGCCAACGGCAAATGAAGAGAAGCGGAAGCTTTTTAATCAAGAAATAAATTAATCGTGTCCACTTTCACCGTATTTGTCGGCGCGTTTTACGCCCAAAGAGCACGAAACGAAAACCGCGTCGCCAGACTCTGTTTGTCTGTGTATTTTGAAGTGTTTTGTTGACAACTCCAGTCCCACTAGAAAACAAGTTTCCTTGCCCCCGTGTTCTGCATCGTGACCGCCGGGTGGGACGGCAGACTCCGACAAACAGGCTGTCAGTCGGTGTCGTCTGTCTCTCATTGTCGTGTGTCGCTCGCTGTCGTTTGTTGCTGTCTGTCGCTCTAGTGGGACGCGGCTATTCGAATATTTAAGAGGACGTTTTGCTTTTCCTTAAAGATTTGAAGGTAGCAATAATCGGAACGATTCTTACCAGCAGAAAACGTTCCCAGTCTATGAGCTCGCTCGATTTCAACAGTGTCGATGGCCAAGTTTGTGTTACAAAGTTGTGTTAAAAGGGCCTCAGATGACGCGAATATTTCTCGGGGATTGGTATCTTGAACTCCATAAAAAAAAAAAGGATTACAACGACAACTTCGGTTTTTCTAAGTCATCAAGCTTCGCCGATAGAACGTCTAGGTAATTCAGCTGTTCTTGCCATTTGTTTTGCAAGCTGGTTTAAAGCTGCGCATGTCTGCTCCAGCCTTCTAAAATTAGTCTCAATTGAATCTACTCGTGTGCGCAGGTGGTGAAGACAGGCATCGGAAGACTTTTGGCTCTCTTCATTTGAGACAAGCTTATCCATCAAGCTCTGCTGGCCTTTTAGAATTTCGCTGACTTGTTGCTCCGTGAGAGGACCAGGATTCAATTCGACATCGCCACATAGCAGCAAGAGCAGTAAAAAAAAGGCTACCTGGCGAGTACATGATTTTCAGAACACACTCGTATCGCGTTGTACAATTTTTTGGGTAGAACCGGCAATAAAAAGACACCAAAATGAGGTAGACAGGGTTTGTCACCAACCTGCGTGAACAGTAGGAAAACGGTAAGCCTACTGCCAACATGTCGCCGGTTTCACGCCCCGAAGTCAGAGTACCGCTCGCCAGCTTTTGTGGGCGTTATTAGACCCAACGTTGCTTGATTCATGGCCCATGGTTTGTTGATTACATCGATGAATACTCCGGACTTGGCAGCAAAACACAGCTGATAATCGCCGTCGCAGATGACGTGGCATAAAGCAGGGTCCTCTTCCAGATAGCACCAGTCGCGCGGCTCTGATGAAACTGGGTCAATCTGCGTGAACAGTAGGGAAACGGTGAGCCGTACTGCCAACATGTCGCCGGTTCCCTACTCCGAGAGGGGTAGCAGCGAGGAAATTCCCACAACTTCTCCCGCAACATTTGAGCTGACTGTCGCCATATTATATTTAGGATATACCAACTTCCAGCCGCATAAAAACCTGAGAAACTCGGCTGATTTTTGGTTTACCTTATATATAGCATCGATGTGCCCCAAATTTGGAATCCCTCGCTTATTCGTACTTCATTCGAGTGTCACAACTTATCATAAGCTTTGTGCTTTCGCGTTACTGGGGTGCCAAAGAAGCGGGCTTTTTGTACATTTTCTCAACCTCCAAAAAAGTCTTCATAAAAGCCAAATGAAGTGCAAGCTTCGTGCGCTTGATGTTTGATTTGAATGCGACACTCGCAGCTATTGCACGTATAAATGTATGCGTGTGAAATAATAAGATTCTACACTCGCAATAAAAGATTCGTGAGAGGTAGCACTTTCGATCGGTCTAAATATTAAAGCCAAGTTTGCTTGTGCCTTTCAACGCAAGACTTGTGTTATTGAGGTTATGATGCAACATGCAACACATTAAAGCTAAAAAATGAGCGCTGGAATTTCGTTTCCCTACCCCTTTAAATTGACTTGATACAATATAGCTCTATGGTCACTAATACCTGGAACGATATGTGTATTTTCGACAATCCCAGAAGTGTTACAAAGCAAAAGATCCAAGATATGACCCATACCATCATTTCGTGTTGGTTCAGTAACATATCTTCTACATGTCTTGTGGAGATCTGGCTGCCTTCTCCCGCGCCGACCCTCTGGGCCCCAATTTCCGGCCTCCGAGATACGTCATGCCTCGGGGGAGCGGCGGTGACCTCGCGCAGCACAAGGTCCGGCTGGACCGCTCCCCTAAGCCAACTGACGTCACGTGACTGGCCTCTCAGAACAAAGGGGTGAAGGCTTGAGAAGGGGAGGCCGGACAAAGAAAGGCTCTCTCTCTCTTGGACGGCAGCGGCTTGGACGGTGAAGCTCTCGGGCGGTGGGACACGGAGGATGGTGCAGCGGTGACAAGGAGACGAGGACGCTGGCGCGGGATTTGGCGGGAGACGGACGCAGGCGCGGGGAAAGTGCGGGCAGACGTCGAGTGGCGAACTCGACGAACGGACCGGACGGCGACCCTGGACGACGACGTCCCCATGACGCGGTGTGAACGACCACCGCTGGAACTAGGAGAAGCTGCGGTGGCAGTGGACTTTCCCCCGGCCTCGCTGATGACCGTTCCCCGATCCCGAAACCCCCAGGCAATGAGAGAGTGGATAAACCCTTTTGCCGAGAGCGAAGTATTGCAGTACCATATTCATCCAGAGACAGGGTCTGAGGGAATCGGAGCTAGAAGCCCGCAGTCTTCTACCAAAACGTGAGGGGCCTACGTACGAAGGACGACGAGTTTATGCCGAATCTAGCTACAACTAAGTATGATGTTGTTTGCCTCACGGAAACTTGGCTCTGTGATGGGAGACCGGACTCGCACTACTTTACACCTAGCTACAAGGTGTATCGCCGGGACAGAGATTACCAGACCACTGGGCAAAAGTATGGCGGTGGCGTTTTAATTGCCTGGGAGTCATCTCTTTCGTCGAACCGTCGCCCCGACCTAGAATCATATTCCGAGTGTGTTTGGCTAGAGATAAAGGCAGGCGATGGCTTTAACTACCTAGTCGGTAACAATTAGTTTCCGACACTTTATGACCAAGTCCTTTTTATGGAACATTTTGATAAGATTAGTGAACAAATAGATTTTGCGAAGTACAGAGTACAGGTTTATGGAGATTTTAACCTTCCTGGAGTAAAATGGTCGCTGAGATCTGTTAATGGCAAGAACCTTATAACGACAAATAAGGCATCCTGTTTATTTTCGTTCATTGACTACTGTGGCCTCGATCAATTTAACACAATCGAGAATAGCGCTGGAAATGTTCTTGACCTCGTTCTATCCAACATCTCAGTTGAATATGTGACCCCTGTTATAAACCCCTTTGTGAAAACAGATGTGTTTCACCCACCGTTCGTAGTTGTATTCCGCCTTCCACATAAGAAGCCAGTATCTCGTGGTCACTCAACCTATCGTTACGCCAAGGGTGATTATTTGAGCATGTATAAATACTTCCAAAACTTTGACTGGAGCGCGGTTCTTGCCATCACTGATACTGAGTTGGCTTCCGTGACGTTTTCTTTCATTGTTAAAGACGCTATTGATATGTTTGTGCCACAGCACATTTCCAAGCCTTCAGTTTATCCTGATTGGTTTTCTAAGGATTTGAAAACCTATCTGCGTAAAAAAGAACATTTTCATAGACTTTTGAAACGAACTGGATCAGATTTATTTTACGCCCAGTTTCGCATATATCGGGCTCTAACTAAAACGTTGTACTCTAGAGATAAGCACTTGTACCTTGATCGAGTAGAGCGCAGCTTGAACCGGTGCCCGAAAGATTTTTGGCGGTTGGCAAAACAGCACACACGTGATACCAACCAGGGGATTTGCCTACGCAACCACTCAGATAACGACAGCTATGTTTCCTCCCCTAATGAGGTTACAAATGTTTTTGCCGATTACATTAGCAAATGCTGTTGTACCGGGCAACAAGTTGTCCGGTCCATGGATATCAAGATAGACTGCCATGACTTTTTCTCTTGTATTAGAGTAGACCTGGAAGAAATCGCTGAAGCCATAAAAACTCTAAAACCAAAGTTATCTTCAGGCGCCGACTCCATCCCATCTTTTATCATGAAGGGGTGTGGTGAACTGTTCATACCCATCTTAGGGCACATTTTTAACCTTTCTCTTAGTTCTGGAGTTTTTCCATCGTTATGGAAATCTGTGGTTGTTGTACCAATTTTTAAAAGTGGTGATCGATCTATTTCTAGTAACTATCGGCCCATATCTTTATTTTCGGGGTTTTCCAAAGTGTTTGAGCGCGTTATACACAAACGATTTTTTTTTACTTCCACCGGAAATTCGATGCTCGTCAGCATGGTTTTCAGACTGGACGGTCGGTTGAAACTAACCTGTCCTCATTTTTGAACAATTCTGTCCCTGTTGTTATGAACAGAGGGCAAATTGATTGTATTTATTTTGATATGTCAAAAGCATTTGATAACGTGAACCATGAGTTGTTATTGCGTAAATTGTCTTTATATGGTTGTTGCGCACAGGTGTGTAAATGGTTCCAAAGTTACCTATCATGTCGTCCCAACATTGTTCGCATAGATAACAGTCGCTCAAAAACTTTCTTTTCCAATTCCGGTGTTTCCCAAGAATCTATTCTTGGTCCCCTTTTGTTTTTCATTTTTGTAAATGATTTCTTGTCCAATGTGAAAAATGCTGAGTTGTTGTTGTTTGCAGATGACATTAAGCTTTTTATGAATGTTCATACTCCTGTAGGCTGCAAAAGTTTACAAGATGAAGTGTCGCTCATAGCTCAGTGGTGCAAATTGAATGACTTGTCACTGAACCCTCTAAAAACAAAGGTATTAACTTTGTGCAAACGTTATAATGTACTACATAATAGTTATCTATTAGAAGGGGTTCCTATCGAACGTGTATCTTCTGTAACAGACCTTGGCGTGTGTATAGATAGTGCATTGACGTTTATTCCACACCTGTCTCTATTGTTGGAATAGCAACTAAGATGCTGGAACTGATATGTCGCATCACGCAGCAGTTTAAAAACCCAGCCTCTATTATTAGTTTATTTTGCTCCCTAGTAAGATCTCGGCTTGAATTTGCATCTGTAGCATGGAACTCAATATCTGGAACGCAGTCAGCGAAAATTGAAACTGTGCAAAAGCGTTTCGTACGTATTGTTTATGACCGCTTTTTTCAACGTCGCTTTTATTATGATTATTACTTTCTCGTTGATAAGATTTCTCTGAGCCCATTGTCCGAAAGAAGGGCCGAGCTTGACTTAATTTTTCTACATAAGGTAGTAAATGGGATGATAGATAGCGATATGCTTTTATCCAGAATTAACATTCATGTCCCTTCTCGGTTAACTAGGAACCATACTGCTTTTTATGTCAATACTATGTGTAGATCCTCGCCCCTGTCACGTATACAATCGTTATATAATCACCTTAATCATACAAATATTGATATATTCAGTGATATATTTGTTTACCGCAAACATTTGGAAGCGCTTGTGTTGTTGTGTTATTGTGTTACTTTGTTTCTGTTCGATTTTAGCATTGACTTGTGCACCAAAGTGAAGACCTCCGGGTTGTTTTTGGGCACATAAAAATAAAGATTATTATTATTATTATTATTATTATATTGCTCTCGTGAAAAAACGTCCAACAAGCTAAACGACTCCGTATACAGTTCACCATCAACTGTCCTCCTGAAGTTCGCATTATTCCGTGCAATAACTGGCAAGTTGAAATCGCCTCCAATAATAATATGATCGCACAAGATCGTTTGATAGCATTTGAAAAACACCTGATAGCATTAGGCGTTGAACATGGTGGCCGATAAAAAGAACCAATGGCTAGGCATTTTCCATTAGTCAATCTTATCTGACAAAACACAGTTTAGACATTTTGGGTGTTTATCACTATTTCTGTAGAAGAAACGGCCTTATCAACCAGAACAAACACCCCGCCACCACGGGAACCTCGATCACGTCTTTAACACTCGAAACAGTCGGGGAATACGTCCGCGTCACGTACTAAATCGTCTAACTACGATTCTGTGCCCATCACCACATGGGGCTTTGTCATCGAGAGCAGCTGCTGGAAATCATCACATTTATGTTTCAGGCTTCTACAATTGACAATAAGAAGAGATATCGAGGAAGTTGTTCGCGGAACTTCACGTAGTCAATGCCGGACAATCTGATTCGTTGTAAGATTCCAAGAAAACTTTGCAACGCCCAAAAACAAGGTATCATAATTTAAAACTGCCTTAGTGCCCCCCTGCCGATTTGCCTTTAATCCCGCAAGTGTTTTCGTTTTTCTGGGGCTTCGTCATCGAGAGCAGCTGCTGGAAATCATCACATTTATGTTTCAGGCTTCTACAATTGACAATAAGAAGAGATATCGAGGAAGTTGTTCGCGGAACTTCACGTAGTCAATGCCGGACAATCTGATTCGTGGTAAGATTTCAAGAAAACTTTGCAACGCCCAAAAACAAGGTATCATAATTTAAAACTGCCTTAGTGCCCCCATGCCGATTTGCCTTTAATCCCGCAAGTGTTTTCGTTTTTCTGGGGCTTCGTCATCGAGAGCAGCTGCTGGAAATCATCACATTTATGTTTCAGGCTTCTACAATTGACAATAAGAAGAGATATCAAGGAAGTTGCTCGCGGAACTTCACGTAGTCAATGCCGGACAATCTGATTCGTGGTAAGATTCCAAGAAATCTTTGCAACGCCCAAAAACAAGGTATCATAATTTAAAACTGCCTTAGTGCCCCCCTGCCGATTTGCCTTTAATCCCGCAAGTGTTTTCGTTTTTCTGGGGCTTCGTCATCGAAAGCAGCTGCTGGAAATCATCACATTTATGTTTCAGGCTTCTACAATTGACAATAAGAAGAGATATCGAGGAAGTTGTTCGCGGAACTTCACGTTGTCAATGCCGGACAATCTGATTCGTGGTAAGATTCCAAGAAAACTTTGCAACGCCCAAAAACAAGGTATCATAATTTAAAACTGCCTTAGTGCCCCCATGCCGATTTGCCTTTAATCCCGCAAGTGTTTTCGTTTTTCTGGGGCTTCGTCATCGAGAGCAGCTGCTGGAAATCATCACATTTATGTTTCAGGCTTCTACAATTGACAATAAGAAGAGATATCGAGGAAGTTGCTCGCGGAACTTCACGCAGTCAATGCCGGACAATCTGATTCGTGGTAAGATTCCAAGAAAACTTTGCAACGCCCAAAAACAAGGTATCATAATTTAAAACTGCCTTAGTGCCCCCATGCCGATTTGCCTTTAATCCCGCAAGTGTTTTCGTTTTTCTGGGTCTTCGTCATCGAGAGCAGCTGCTGGAAATCATCATATTTATGTTTCAGGCTTCTACAATTGACAATAAGAAGAGATATCGAGGAAGTTGCTCGCGGAACTTCACGTAGTCAATGCCGGACAATCTGATTCGTGGTAAGATTCCAAGAAAACTTTGCAACGCCCAAAAACAAGGTATCATAATTTAAAACTGCCTTAGTGCCCCCCTGCCGATTTGCCTTTAATCCCGCAAGGGTTTTCGTTTTTCTGGGGCTTCGTCATCGAGAGCAGCTGCTGGAAATCATCACATTTATGTTTCAGGCTTCTACAATTTACAATAAGAAGAGATATCGAGGTCGCGGAACTTCACGTAGTCAATGCCGGACAATCTGATTCGTGGTAAGATTCCAAGAAAACTTTGCAACGCCCAAAAACAAGGTATCATAATTTAAAACTGCCTTTTGCCCCGCTGCCGATTTGCCTTTAATCCCGCAAGTGTTTTCGTTTTTCTTAAACAGGTTTAGAGAAATCTTCCGACATTCTATACGGGGTATTCTTCAGCCTTCGGGTATTTAAGAGGACGTTTTGCTTTTCCTTAAAAGATTTGAAGGTAGCAATAATCGGACGATTCTTACCAGCAGAAAACTTCCCCAGTCTATGAGCTCGCTCGATTTCAAGACTGTTGATGGCCAAGTTAGTGTTACAAAGTTGTGTTAAAAGGGTCTGGTGTCTTGGTGTCTTGAACTCCATAAAAAAAAATTACAGTGACGACTTTGGTTTTTCTAAGTCATCAAGCTTCGCAGATAGAACGTCTAGGTAATTCTGCTGTTCTTGCCGTTTGATTTTCAAGTGGTTTAAAACTGCGCATGTCTGCTCCAGCCTTCTAAAATTAGCCTCAATTGAATCTACTCGTGTGCGCAGGTGGTGAAGACAGGCATCGGAAGACTTTTGGCTCTCTTCAATTGAGGCAAGCTTATCCATCAAACTCTTCTGGCCTTTTGGAATTTCGTTGACTTGTTGCTTCGTGAGAGGACCAGGATTCAATTCGACATCGCCAGATAGCAGCAAGAGCAGTAAATAAAAGGCTACCTGGTGCATTAACATAAACCGTCGCCTCACGCGTACATGATTTTAAGAACACACTCGTATCGCGTTGTACAATATTTAGGGTAGAACCGGCAATAAAAAGACACCAAAATGAGGTAGAGAGAGTTTGTCACCAACCTGCGTGAACAGTAGGAAAACGGTAAGCCGTACTGCCAACATGTCGCCGGTTCCCCACTCCGAGACGGGTAGCAGCGAGGAAATTCCCACAACTTCTCCCGCAACATTTGAGATGACTGTCGCCATAGCATATTTAGGATATACAAACTACCAGCCACATAAAAACCTGAGAAACTCGGCTGATTTTTGGTTTACCTAATATATAACTTCGATGTGACCCAAATCTGGAATCCCTCGCTTATTCGTACTTCATTCGAGTGTCACAACCCACACTTTTCATAAGCTTTGTGCTATCGCGTTACTGGGGTGCCAAAGATGCGGGATTTCTGTACATTTCCTCAACCTCCGAAAAAGTCTTCATAAAAGCCAAATGAAGTGCAAGCTTCGTGCGCTTGATGTTAGATGTGAATGCGACACTCGAAGCTATTGCACGTATAAATGTATGCGCGCGAAACAATGAGATTCTTCACTCGCAATAAAAGATTCGTTAGAGGTAGCACTTTCGATCGGTCTAAATATTAAAACCAAGTTTGATGATTGGTAGTGAGGTAACCGCGGTCATTTGTTTTGTATTCGAGCGACTAATTATAATCGAGATTGATTACGGCGTTTGGATCTAGTTGGAATGTGCAAGAACACGTTTACTGTATACATACCTCGAAGCTCAGTCTGCATAATCCGTGCTTTGATTCTAGTAATATTATTGGAGAGTTGTTTTTGATATTGTGCCCTGTTTTACGAGCGACAACAACCAGCAAAAAGGACGAATTTCATTTTGCATAATGAATATTTCGCGTTCCAAATTCTTTCTGCTGGCATGCCCCGCATTTTGCTTTCCTATGTCTCTCCGTACTTTAGCATTGCGCTTTATTATTATTTCACTACAATTGACAATAAGAAGAGATATCGAGGAAGTTGTTCGCGGAACTTCACGTAGTCAATGCCGGACAATCTGATTCGTGGTAAGATTCCAAGAAAACTTTGCAACGCCCAAAAACAAGGTATCATAATTTAAAACTGCCTTAGTGCCCCCCTGCCGATTTGCCTTTAATCCCGCAAGTGTTTTCGTTTTTCTGGGGCTTCGTCATCGAGAGCAGCTGCTGGAAATCATCACATTTATTTTCAGGCTTCTACAATTGACAATAAGAAGAGATATCGAGGAAGTTGTTCGCGGAACTTCACGTAGTCAATGCCGGACAATCTGATTCGTGGTAAGATTCCAAGAAAACTTTGCAACGCCCAAAAACAAGGTATCATAATTTAAAACTGCCTTTTGCCCCCCTGCCGATTTGCCTTTAATCCCGCAAGTGTTTTCGTTTTTCTGGGGCTTCGTCATCGAGAGCAGCTGCTGGAAATCATCACATTTATGTTTCAGGCTTCTACAATTGACAATAAGAAGAGATATCGAGGAAGTTGTTCGCGGAACTTCACGTAGTCAATGCCGGACAATCTGATTCGTGGTAAGATTCCAAGAAAACTTTGCAACGCCCAAAAACAAGGTATCATAATTTAAAACTGCCTTAGTGCCCCCCTGCCGATTTGCCTTTAATTCCGCAAGTGTTTTCGTTTTTCTGGGGCTTCGTCATCGAGAGCAGCTGCTGGAAATCATCACATTTATATTTCAGGCTTCTACAATTGACAATAAGAAGAGATATCGAGGAAGTTGTTCGCGGAACTTCACGTAGTCAATGCCGGACAATCTGATTCGTGGTAAGATTCCAAGAAAACTTTGCAACGCCCAAAAACAAGGTATCATAATTTAAAACTGCCTTTTGCCCCCCTGCCGATTTGCCTTTAATCCCGCAAGTGTTTTCGTTTTTCTTAAACAGGTTTAGAGAAATCTTCCGACATTCTATACGGGGTATTCTTCAGCCTTCGGGTATTTAAGAGGACGTTTTGCTTTTCCTTAAAAGATTTGAAGGTAGCAATAATCGGTCGATTCTTACCAGCAGAAAACTTTCCCAGTCTATGAGCTCGCTCGATTTCAAGAGTGTTGATGGCCAAGTTAGTGTTACAAAGTTGTGTTAAAAGGGTCTGGTGTCTTGGTGTCTTGAACTCCATAAAAAAAAAAAAAAAAATTACAATGACGACTTTGGTTTTTCTAAGTCATCAAGCTTCGCAGATAGAACGTCTAGGTAATTCTGCTGTTCTTGCCATTTGATTTTCAAGTGGTTTAAAACTGCGCATGTCTGCTCCAGCCTTCTAAAATTAGCCTCAATTGAATCTACTCGTGTGCGCAGGTGGTGAAGACAGGCATCGGAAGACTTTTGGCTCTCTTCAATTGAGACAAGCTTATCCATCAAACTCTTCTGGCCTTTTGGAATTTCGTTGACTTGTTGCTCCGTGAGAGGACCAGGATTCAATTCGACATCGCCAGATAGCAGCAAGAGCAGTAAATAAAAGGCTACCTGGCGCATTAACATAAACCGTCGCCTCACGCGTACATGATTTTAAGAACACACTCGTATCGCGTTGTACAATATTTAGGGTAGAACCGGCAATAAAAAGACACCAAAATGAGGTAGAGAGAGTTTGTCACGAACCTGCGTGAACAGTAGGAAAACGGTAAGCCGTACTGCCAACATGTCGCCGGTTCCCCACTCCGAGACGGGTAGCAGCGAGGAAATTCCCACAACTTCTCCCGCAACATTTGAGATGACTGTCGCCATAGCATATTTAGGATATACCAACTTCCAGCCACATAAAAACCTGAGAAACTCGGTTGATTTTTGGTTTACCTAATATATAACTTCGATGTGACCCAAATCTGGAATCCCTCGCTTATTCGTACTTCATTCGAGTGTCACAACCCACACTTTTCATAAGCTTTGTGCCATCGCGTTACTGGGGTGCCAAAGATGCGGGATTTCTGTACATTTCCTCAACCTCCGAAAAAGTCTTCATAAAAGCCAAATGAAGTGCAAGCTTCGTGCGCTTGATGTTAGATGTGAATGCGACACTCGAAGCTATTGCACGTATAAATGTATGCGTTGCGAAACAATGAGATTCTTCACTCGCAATAAAAGATTCGTTAGAGGTAGCACTTTCGATCGGTCTAAATATTAAAACCAAGTTTGATGATTGTTAGTGAGGTAACCGCGGTCATTTGTTTTGTATTCGAGCGACTAATTATAATTGAGATTGATTACGGCGTTTGGATCTAGTTGGAATGTGCAAGAACACGTTTACTGTATACATACCTCGAAGCTCAGTCTGCATAATCCGTGCTTTGATTCTAGTAATATTATAGGAGAATTGTTTTTGATATTGTGCCCTGTTTTACGAGCGACAACAACCAGCAAAAAGGACGAATTTCATTTTGCATAATGAATATTTCGCGTTCCAAATTCTTTCTGCTGGCATGCCCCGCATTTGCTTTCCTATGTCTCTCCGTACTTTAGCATTGCGCTTTATTATTATTTCACTGCAATTTATTATGCATATGTTTATATTGCGTGGCCATAATTTTCATTCGAACTGTTTTGCCGTACCACCGCGTATCTTCAATATCAGATATATATTACGCGGGCGCCACGGACGACGCCATAATTATAGCGTCAGGCAGTGCTTTTATTACTTCATTGCAGTGCTTTTTATGCTATTAATGTGATGACGAAACATACGACTGTACAACAGTTAATGTATTTTTGTTTTACTAAGTGATGTGATTTGAGGGGGGGGGGGGGGGGGGGGGAGGGGCTGTCGCCTCGTCAGGTATATCAATGCCTTTGTGACGTTACCCCAGACAAATTTGATTTCTCATGTTGTCTGAATAAACCATTGACATGATATTGACACGACTTTTGATTGTGTGGCAAGCACCGTAGGACGATCTTTTTTTACATTCTCATAAGCTAGTCTTATCATTTCCAATATATTGCACACATCATATGGTGATACATTACAATCGTAAACTCCCGACGGCCCCTTTTAACTGTCGTCAAAGACTTACGATAGCCCTCAGTATTCTCTTTGATTGTACTGGGTGTATCAATGAGTGGCCAGGCTCTTTAAATCGACCGAAAAATTCGGTTTCTTAACCTATCGCGCTACGACTTTGTGCAGCGTTGCCCACAGATGGTGCATTTGTTTTTTGTAAAATTTGCAAAGAGCGAACTTAGCCGAGGAAAAGTAAAGAAAGAAAAAAGGCTTAGCTCCTAAGGAAATGTGGCGAAGCCAAAGGTCTTCAAACAATATGGCGCCGTTTCGCACGGGAGACAAGAGATGGCGCAAGCGGTCGCGACACCAACTGCGCCAACGAACGAGCATACGGCGCCGAATGCCGACGTCTTTAGCAGACAATATTTTCGACTCAAAAGCGGCGCGAGCTTTTCTGATATCAGTTGCCAATGCATCATTTTATCATCCTTACTGATAAAACATATTGAATGGGCACATAATCGATTAGAAAAATGGTTTGTTGGGATCCTTTGACTGTTTTTGTTTCGGGGTACCGATGTCGTCTGCTTTGCAGTTCCTTGTTACCGCGCTTGTTTATGTTTCTGCGACTGCACAAAGTCGCAGAAACGCTGCACAAAGTCGTGGCACGATAGGTTAAGAAAATGAATTTTGCGGTTCGATTTAAAGAGCCTGGCTGCTTCTTGATACACCCAGTACATTCAGTGCCATCAAAAAATTTGACGAAACTTGAGAGGTCATCAGGAATGTCCGGTGATCAAAAGGTTCATATCGTCTTATCTATCGCGTACTACAGCGCAATATTCGTGTGTATATACATAGTTTTCTTGGAAATTATCGAGTGTGTAACCTCGAAAAAATTTTTTTTATAGGATGGATTCTTCCTTTCCTCAAATAATAATAGCATTTACTTGGGAAGTTCCTCAGTTTATCGATATGTGTTTCTCTTTTCAAGAATACATTCAGGCTACGCGTTTTTCGACGATGTACTCGCTAAAAATAAACATGTAGTCCGATTGCGAATAGACACGGCGGGAGTATACCCGCAGGACGATCGATAACAAGGTCAGGGGTAATGTGATGAATGCAGCGATATGTTCCAGGCAAACAGATCGCTAGAAAGGCACTCTGCGATAAAAATAAAGTGCGGTCGAATGCTGTCAACAGTGTCCTGGTGAGGGATTCAGCTACCATGACGGATATGCTCGAAGCACGAAAGATACGCGACCCTATACGAGAAAACGTTACACAAATATCTTGTTGGTATTTAGAGCACTAAGCGGGTGGGCAACAGAGAACCACAAACACGAAGGAGACACTAGGGGGTTTTCGTAGATCGTTTTCGCCGTCCCGCACGCCCTCCGCAGCCCGCTACGATACCCGGAACTCTACAGTCAAGGCTATCGCCGCGCAGGCGCAGTAGCAACTTCTTCGTTGCGGAGGGCTTAGCGGAGGGGGAAACGCGGATCTACGAAAACTCCCCACTATTTTGTCGTCAGCTTAAACGGGAAGTGGTCTCTGTGCTCAAGGGCAAGCTTATCCCTCTCCCCCTTTACCAAACTCTTCTCCCCCCTCTCCCCTCACTCACAAAAACACCAACACACTCATTTACAAGAATCTTTCCTACTCGACTGTCGAATTAAGCGATCTATGGCTCACGTTGTTAATGGCTCGCTGGATGAGGAATGTTTAGACAACTCGGCCTACTTGTTCCAAGTGCCTCTTGAGCGCTTCCGTCTAAGAGGGGCTTACAGCCCTCGCATCCGTTGATGTGCGATTTGGGGGGTGGTTTGCCGCCGACGGTGAGTTTATATTTATGCTATTTTAGTCTTTCGTTCAGGCAGCGACCAATTTGGCCAATATAGATATTGCCGCAGAAAAAATAAATTGAAGAAACAACTTTTTCTTGACATTTCCTTTTTAGGTTACTTTTCCATTAACTTTTGATGTTATTTTAGTTAGTTTGTTTTTGTACGTGAACTGAGTGTTATAATCGCCCGAAGGTAGTTTCTTGATGTGATGTGAGTATCCATAACTGTAAGGATAGACCAGACATTTCTTAGGTTTTTCTGTTGTGTTTTCGACATTTTTGTTCGTTACTATCGTCAGATGCCACCATTTTCACTATGTCAATGGAGTAACCTTAACTCCCAGGACGCAGCGGTTTGCTTTTTAGGCTATCCCCTTGCGACTGAGGGCACGACGTTTGCAATAATGCTGAAATGACTGCTTTTATAATGTCTTGTTTGACTGTCTTTGAATGCGAGCGTTTGAACGGAAGTAGAGGTTTTCTTGTTCTTTGGTTGTAGATCCAGCATAATGTTTTATGCCAATATATTAGCTGTCCCACGGAGTGAAACCGGCAAACGGCGCCTAGATTTTCGTTGGCTGCGACGCGTCATGTGGCTCCAAGCAACGGCGTTATCTTTGCTAAGGAACCAGCCGAACTGCAGGAAGCGCAGCGCAAAGGGTTAAAACATACCAAAAATTGCTCAGGGAGGTTCCTGTAAAGAAAGTAATTTGCTGGCTTTGAAGACGAAAGATTCGTACATTTCGATGTCTGGGTGCGAATCGAACCCGGGCATCCAGGGTGCGAGATGAGCACGCTTCCCCGACGCCACGGCCGCTCCTCGGTTCTGGCTGACGAAAGCTGTGCCTAGAGTCGGTGACAGGTCAAGAACGAAGTGGAAGCTCCTCCCACCCCTTTCCACTTGAGCGGAGCGAACGGTGGAGAGGAGATCACCTCCTCTCCCCCGCTCGTTCCACTAAAGGGGAAAGGGGTGGGAGGAGCTTCCACTTCGTTCTTGACCTGTCGCCGACTACAGTGCGTGCGTCATGCCTTTCGCATTCCCGCACGTAAGCAGTCTTAAGTGTCTCTGCCGATTTTTTTACTTTAGTGATAATCTTGATATCCAGTATCTAAAGTCCTTTTTCTGTGTCTTTGTCCTTTAGTGAACTTTAACCCCAACTAATGTCGCTGAAAACATGAAGTTACAGTTTCACCTAGAATAGCCTGGGTGTGCATGACACGGTAATAAACTACGAAGCGAAAAAGATAGAGGTGCCCACGTCCATCCAGCTTCTCGTCTCCGATTAGACCTGTACACCCACTGCGCTAAATTAAATTTCATTTAGAGCAGAAAGTGTCAAGGAACCAATGCATATGCCAGTTTTTGTATTGTAGGCATTTCCTTGAAACTCGAGGAGCAGCGACCGCAGGTACAATGTTAGAGGCTGGAGAAACACCATAAGGCTCAATTAACCCTGCCGGATTCTGAAACCTTACCATTCTATGCTGAATCAGTAAGTTAAATAATTTTGTCGCGAGGAAGTGATATACCATCGAAAAGCGTCAATGCTGCGGTCCCCCCCCCCCCCCCCCCCCCCTTTCATTGGGTCCTATCAGGGCCCGAACTCAAACACGCGACAGATTATTACTTTCTCACGACAAGATAATTTAACGTACTGCATTCAGCATGCAAGCTATTTTTAAAATCGCAACTATGACGACCCAAGGAAATTCGGGCTCTTGAAAAATCCCAAGAACCAGGATTCATCAACCTTTCTAACGAGAACTTTCACAGAACAGGCCTCGTGTCGACAATATGTCGACACGAGAGAGTCCCGTGGCGACATATGGTCAACGGTTCATCGAGCGTCAGCCACGGTGCCAGAAAACTTGCGGGATCAATTTGTGAACACCACTGGGCACTCAAGCTGCAAAGAACCATTTGTAAGTGAAACGGACAAGAGTCCCCTCGCCGCCATTCGTTGAGCTAACAATCACTTGACTTTACGATCTTCAGTCCAAAAACGGAGCGTTTGTAGTGCTGAGCTCTGGAATATTTAATGATCAATCATTAAAGGGGCTATGCAACAATTTTTTTACTTTGCGCAAATACCGCTTAGAACGGATCCCTGACGTTAATGACCTATGAAACACGCCTTCGTTTTTCACCCGACGCATTAGAAGTCCCAGAAAAAAATTAAAAAAACAACGAGCAGCGTTCACGCCCTCAACTCGCAGCCAGAACAAGCGGCCACGTGATCTGGAGCCGATTATATGCCGCCAATGTTGATCATAGCCACGCGCTGGGGTTGGCAAAGCACAGGACACGCGCTGAGTTCCAGACATTGTTATGGCTCGGCTATTGTCGTCGTTGCAGCGATTGGACACGGGCCACTACTCGAATGCTTCTCGAGCTATCAATTATCACGAGCCTAAATCGAGTGCCCACGCAATGCTCGGGTCCAATCTATGAACCGCATTCAAATATCGTCATACGGGTGTACTGCGATCCCCGCGTTACGTCATCGAATTTTGCAAGGGAGAGATTGAATGAAAATGATCGCTTTTGTCCTTGAAATTACACCGCAACAAAGGAGTTTCTTGGCCAGTGGCATTGCATGCGAGTATCCTTGAGTCCCACTAGTGCCAGTAAGCTCGTGTAAAGTGAAAAACATTCCAATTGAATATCGCTGCACAGCTCCTTTAAGGGCGCTCCAGACAAAGTTATCTCAAAAAGGTAAGACCCCTTTTTGGGACTTGGGAAAAGGGTGTGCGACGCGCTGTAAAAGCATGATTTCGAATCTCCTTGGGTCTCTGTACCAGACGAGGAGAGGCATGACCAACATGTCTGATGGCAGCATCGGTTCTGATTTTTATCAGTGCCACGTCACCATAAATGTGAGTGCACACATTTACCAGACTGCGATATGGGACATCTTCCTTTCTTGAGAAAGAAAAACGAACCTGATGTACATAGAAAAGTAATAATGAAACAGCTAAGAAACGTTCAAAGAAAACGCAATACACTCGCCGAAACAAAGCATTAACAACAAAAAAATTGAACTTAGATGATCCAGCTAAAGTTTTCGTCATATGTCAGCCTAGTTTAGGGCCTGCGTTATCTGAAAGATTTTATTAGTGGGACCTCTTGTGAATTGAATGTGGCACTAGCAGCTCCAGGGGCTGCACTTGTAGTTCTGATGGTGTCGGGCTGGCAGAAAGTGTGTAGCTCTGTGCTTGAATCACGGAAGTCTTCGGTTTCGCTGTCCGTGGCATCGCTATCTAGTTGGAAATTCTCTTGTGTCCGTCGCAGTTGCTGCCTGTTTCCGTAAAATCTACGATTGCCCACTGTTAAATGCCCGTTCACACTCTTGCGACCTCTTAAACCTGGGTTCCTTAAAACTACTTAAACCAGAGGACACACTGGCGCCATCTATTGGGTAGCAGTGTAAACTCGGCGGTCCGGCATATTTTTTTTATTTCTCTCGCGCATTATCCTTTGTTTCTTGGCTCGAAAAACCTTTGTCGATGTTATAAACGAGCCTTTCTATGGGTATTACGCACATTTGACCTCGGAAATCCCGCAAAACCTTCGCTCTTGTGAAATGCAGTTCCAGGGTCACCGCATAGATGGCGCCACAATGCCAGCGTGTTCCCTCGTTCTAAAAAAATTTAAGAAGTTTTAAGAGATCTCGTCTCTCTCAGTCGTACTCGGTCGCAAGAGTGTGAACGGGCCTTAAGAGGTCAAAAGAACGCGGTGCAACCTTACGAACCGTTTTCGTTTTTGGCTTCCATGTTCCAGCATTCTTGATTCTTGTAATGTCACCAGGGTGAAGTTCACACAGAGGAGTTCCGCTGCTTAGCTGTTGTTGTTTCTTCATAACGTGTTTTTACATACAAGAAAAGTTGGCCAACCTGCATCTTAAATTTCGGTTTATAAGTTGATAAGTAGTTCGCTCGGTGAGGGACCATACTAAAGAGGTGGCGGTCTATAATTTAGGAGCCCTAGCCACTTGCTTCACCAGCTGAATTGGTCTTCTTAATAATCCACTTTACAATTTTAACTTCCTTTTCAGCTAGAACGTTTGAGCGTGGGAACCTGGGTTTTGAGGTTATCTGTTCAAAATCATAGAAAGACGGAAATGCTTTGAATTCGTGTGAGGAGAACTGCGGATTATCGTCGGAAGTGACTATCGGTATGCCGTGTCTTAATAATATAGCTTTAAGATTCTCAACCAACGTTGTGGGTGTCAAACCTCCGAACTGTTCAGCTTCCGTATAATTAGAGAATGCCTCCAATACAATCAAATACGACTTTCCTACAAACTCAAATAGAATTAGTTCCCACACATCTCCTCGAAAGTTCTGGGCTTTCTCGCATCATTAAAGGTTCACTTGCTTGTGCGTAAACATAACGTTGGCAAGTTAAGCTGCTGTTTATCATCAAAATTATATTTGCATTTAGACCGGGTCAAAGGATAAGTCTGCGTGTTTAGCTTTAGATTTTGTCATTCCTTGATGTCCGTCATGCAAACGTGCTAGCATTTTTACACAGATGTTTTGCGGTACTACGACTCTGCTTCTTTTGACCATAATTCCTTCTTTTACTGTTAGATCCGACTTAAGTGTCGTGAAAACTCCCTCGGCAGGCAAGTTCGTGGTAATTGCCTTAATTACTTTCTGCAATACTGTATCTTTTGAGGTCTCCTCGGTCAACCACTGCTGACACTAAGTCCCATAGGACACATGGTTGCTATAGACTCGACGTCTGCAGTTGCGTCTTTCAACCTTTAATTGACGGGTTCTCTTGACACCATATGAGCCACGAACAGTTTCTTGCCTTGTACGAAGGAAATTCCCCAATTGTATTTTCGTAAACGAACAAAAAATCTATGAAGACGCAGTGAAATCTCGCCTATGGATTTCTTAAAGATGGTTATGAGTGGCTGGTGATTTTTTTAATTGTTATGTTCATACTGTTGGAACCAGGAATATACCACCCAACATACTATTTATGTACAATATTTACAGAAGAAATGAAACTGTCCTGGGCATCGCTAGATGTAGCCGCCGTACCGCTTGGTCGCCGAATCTTCCAGCTCGTGGTGTCTCGTTCTGTGTGTTCGCGCCAATGTGCTTCTTTTTAGTCGTCGCGGAAGCACCACTAGCTCGGCTGCTACAGATTCCCCCCCTTGTACAAGTGGCCTGGGCAACTTGCGCACTAAGTGGGGAGTGCGTTGGAGCGTTGTTCTGCAACACAGGGGTAGTAGTTGTGTCGAGGGCTGTGGTGAAAGCAGGTTTTAGTCGGTCCAGGGAAACTGTATCTCGACGTCCCTGTATAAGTACCGTATAAAACTTCGGTGTTCTGCCTACGACCTGGTATGGGCCATCGTATAGAGGTCTGAGAGGCTTCTTTACCGCATCCCGACGTATGAATACGTGTGATGATTGGGCGAGGACAGGATGAACGAAGACCTGTCGTGCGTTAGGTTGCCGTGTCTGTACTGGGCGCAAAGAGTTCATGGCTTCCCGGAGCCGTTGGACGTAGGAGGTGGGATCCATTACACTTTGTGCCGTTGATCGTTCAACCATGTCAGCAGGGAGGCGAAGGGGACAACCGTACACGAGTTCTGCCACTGTACAGCCCAAGTCGGGCTTCAGGGTTGATCGCAGACCTAGTAACACCACTGGTAGGTTGTCAACCCATGCATCGGGGAAGGTTTGTGCTCGGAGCGCAGACTTCAGCTGACGGTGGAGTCGCTCGACGAGGCCATTCGCAGCAGGATGATATGCTGTCGTGCGCGTCCGTACTGAGCCCAGAAGAGATGTTAATTTTCTAAATATCGCGGACTCAAACTGGCGCCCGCGATCGGTGGTGATTGTGGCAGGCACACCGAAGCGGCTGATCCAGCTGGATATAAAAGCGCGTGTCACTGTTTCAGCGTTGATATTTTCTAGCGGTACCACCTCTGGCCAGCGAGAAAATCTGTCGACGCAAGTCAATAGGTATGAAAAATTCCGTGAAGTTGGAAGAGGACCAACAATGTCTAGATGGACGTTCTCAAAGCGTGTGGATGGAAGAGGAAACTTGCCAAGTGGTGTATGGGTGTGACGCTGCACCTTCGACCTCTGGCAGGCAAGACAACAGCGTACAAATTCCCGTATGTCGGCGTTGATTTTGGGCCATACGAAACGGTTCATTACCAGCTCTTGCGTTGCGCGTATGCCTGGGTGACAGAGGGAGTGAAGTGAGGAGCACACCGGATGACGCAGTTGGCGTGGCACATACGGGCAGGGTTTTCCTGTCGAAGTATCACATATCAAGGTGATACCATGATCAGGGAGGGTTACCTCTTCGAGGACGAGGGACGTGCCGGTCTTCATGATGGATTGAAGTTCTTCATGAAGACCGGCACGTCCCTCGTCCTCGAAGAGGTAACCCTCCCTGATCATGGTATCACTTTGATATGTGATACTTCGACAGGAAAACCCCGCCCGTATGTGCCACGCCAACTTCGTCATGCGGTGTGCTCCTCACTTCACTTCCTCTGTCACCCAGGTATACGCGCAACAAAAGAGCTGGTAATGAACCGTTCCGTATGGCCCAAATTCAACGCCGACATACGGGAATTTGTACGCTGTTGTCTTGCCTGCCAGAGGTCGAAGGTGCAGCGTCACACCTATACACCACTTGGCAAGTTTCCTCTCTGCGTCTTGCAGTTTACGTGAAAAAAATGATATGGGAGACCATATATTTGCGATCTTCTGCTGCAACACACCTCCGACCGCGACGTCTGAGGCATCGACCATCAGGCACGTTGGTGCATCTAGAGACGGGTGTACGAGGAGTGTGGCATTGCCGAGTTCTTTCTTCACGCTCTCAAATGCTATCGACGCCTCCGGGGACCATGGTAACGTTGATTTCTCTCCTTTGGAGGTGCAAAGCAGTGTCTCCAATGGCTGTAGAAGCTTGGCACAGTGGGGGAGAAAACGCCTGTAAAAGTTCACAAGCCCCAGAAATCGCCGGAGGGCGCGTTTTGTTGTAGGTTGTGGACAATCGGTGATGACTTTGACCTTGTCTGGTAGTGGTCGGATACCTTGACAGTCAATCTGATGGCCAAGAAAGGTCAGCTCTGGTACACCAAACTGGCATTTGTCCACGTTTATTATAATGCCATACTCGTGTAGCCTGTCGAACAGTATGGTGAGATGACGCTTGTGTTCCTCCGCGTTTTCGCTCGCTACGAGGAGGTCGTCGAGGTAGGCAAAACAAAAAGGCAAACCACGGATGACCTGGTCAATAAATCGCTGAAAGGTTTGGGCTGCGTTCCGCAGCCCAAACGGCATTGTGACGAACTCAAAGAGGCCGAAAGGAGTTGTTATGGCCGTCTTGGGTATGTCTGCAGGTTCAACCGGAATCTGATGGTAAGCCTTTATGAGGTCTATCTTCGAGTAAATGGTGGTATCCTTCAAAAAGGCAGTGCAATCTTGAACGTTTGGGATCGGGTACCGGTCAGGAATTGTAGCTGTGTTCAGAGCCCTCAAATCCCCGCACGGTCGCCAATCGCCGCTCTTTTTGGGCACCATGTGCAGAGGGGACGACCAGGGACTAGAAGATGGGCGTACGACTCCGAGCTGGAGCATATGCTCGAATTCCTGCCGTGCGACCCGCAGCTTTTCAGGTCCCAGTCGACGTGCCCGGCAATGGACAGGCGGGCCCGTCGTCACGATGTGATGAGTGACGTCATGTTTAGGTACCTCGCCGATGTTGTGCGGCTTGATGAGGTCTGGGTAATTCTCGAGCAGACCGGAAAACTCCATAATGCGATCCGCCAGCTCGGCGAGTTCTACGAGCGGAAGCCTGTGGGCTACCACTAGGCCGACACGAACAGAAGCCGGCAGTCGTTGTAGAAATAGCTCACGGAGGATGGCGGCGTCGATGGAGGCCGCCTTGTCGCCCAGAAGATGTTGCAGGTGTCGTAAGAACTGGGTGGGTCGACGGTCGCTGTTCGAGGCGGGGCTTAGGCCGCATGTCCGGAGGCCTCCTGGCTCGTGACGACGACCATTCCCCGAAGTGAAGAACCCAGGGGTCCAGTGGAGGTGGGAGAATTGGTAACGTAACGAACGGTTTAATTACATGGTAGCGATACAGTCGTCAAATCCAAGAGAACCACTGGAGCCGCCTCACGCCCCGCCTTATATAGGGTCCGTTTTCTCCCTCACTCTCCGCCAGGGCAGCAGGTGCGACCGCCAAGTGCGTTGCAGCAAAGTCCGCCGTGTCGTAGCCAGAAGTGCGTCGTAGCCATGGTTCTCCGCAGTTAGGCCAGGCCTCTCTCCCCTTCCGGAGCGCACGAACCCACACGCACACACACACACGTCCCGTTGACGTCACGGACGCGTTGAGACTCGTTTTGGGCAAGCTTCGACAGGTGGGTGACAGTCCTGAACAGATCGTGACTCGTTTCCGGACTCGTTTCCGCAGCGTTGAAACTCGGAAGAAGGTCGCCGAAGGTTCCATTCTTAACATCGCCTAGCTCTTCTGCGCTGAGAAGCTGCTGAAGGCGTCGTTGTTCAGACGCGACGAGACGACTGACCAAGGCTTCTTTGAGAACTTCTTAAGGAGTGTCACCGACTGGGGAAAGTAAAACGTCCCGCACCTCGGTAGCGGCTTGCGGCGGGAGGGCATCAACGAGGAGCTCATATTGCCGGGTCTGGGAGGTTATGCGGTGCAAGCGGAATTTGTTTTCCACTTGCACGAACCACAGCGCTGGATCCTCAGCCCAAAACTTCGGTAAAGTGAGGACCGAGGTAGCTGCGATTCCCAAGGCGGCGCTTGCTTGGGAGGCACTTGCCGGGTCTGCAGGCTCACCAGATTCCGTAGACATGGCAGAATCACGTCCGGGTCACCAATTATGTTGGAACCAGGAATATACCACCCAACTACTATTTATGTACAATATTTACAGAAGAAATGAAACTGTCCTGGGCATCGCTAGATGTAGCCGCCGTACCGCTTGGTCGCCGAATCTCCCAGCTCGTGGTGTCTCGTTCTGTGTGTTCGCGCCAAGGTGCTTCTTTTTTGTCGTCGCGGAAGCACCACTAGCTCGGCTGCTACAATACCATAGCCCAGGGGTCTCAAACACATGGCCCGCGGGACCCATGCGGCACGCGACCCTCTGGGGCGCGGCCCGTAAGTCTCTTGTGGCTGCGAGCACGCGTTCCTATGCCTCGAGCACTGCATGCGCCATAAATAATGACCTCTTGTTCATTAATTTATACTGGAAATGTAGTTCTGCTGTTATTACAATTTAACATATTTGGCACTAACCTGTTTCTCTTCAGATCGAGGGATGTGTCGTCTTACTAACCGTTAAGACATAAGTATTTTTTTTTATTCTGCTATAAAAATCGTCAGAAAATAGAAAACTAACATACTAAACGAATTTATTTTCAGACATATTAAACTCGATTACTTCCCGAGAAAAATTCCAGCGCGTTGGATGGATGGTGATATTTCAAATTTTTTAATCATAGGTACAAACCAGAAGCAGTTGTATGAATAAATCAAAGCTAAAGACGGCAACTGACAAAACGTCTATTTAAAAGAAATTAGCACGAGGTCTCTTTTTTAGGTTGGGTATCGCTGAAAGACTCGGCTGTTTTGCAACGTGGAACACCATCTTTGTTTTTTTTTTGTCCTAATATACATTACCCCCCCCCCCCCCCTCTTCCCGACCTATGTGGGCCAACGACATTTTGTAGATTGGCTGTCTGGCTCCCACACCCCAATAGTTTTGAGACCCCTGCCATAGATGAAATGGTACACTTTTTTACAAACACAGTCAAGTACTATTCTCAATGACTTTTTTTTCTATTTCCGAATACCGCAATTCGACTTCTGTTAAAAAACTTGACGCGTATGTAATGGACCGCCAGTTTTTTTTCGCCTTGCTGCAAAAGTACTGCACCCAGTCCTGTAGAAGAAGCATTCGACTCGATTCGATTCGACTCTTCGCAGACGATTGTGTGCTGTATAAAAAAATATTACATATAGCCGACACCTGTACACTTCAAAGAAATCTGAACTCCATTGCTTCATGGTGCACCAGGTGGCAGATGCGAATAAACATTGAAAAAACCAGATGTATGAATGTGACCACAAAGAATCATTTGCAACTACGCTATCAATGGTGTCCCTTTGTAAAAGGTAAATAAATATAAATATCTGGGTGTTTTCATTTCCGATACTCTTAGTTGGCACGATCATATTAACTCCATAGTTGGGAAAGCAAGTTGTTCCTTGGGAGTCATCAGACGGAAGTTGTATTTAGCTCCCCCTGAAACTCGTTTGCTAGCTTTTAAGTCCCTTGTCAGATCTCAGCTTGAATACGCCAGCATCATATGATCTCCCCACCAAAATTACCTGATTGCCCAAACAGAAAAAAATACAAAACAAAGTCGCGCGCTTCATATATAGTGACTATCACCTTACACGAGCGTTTCGGCGCTGAAACAAAGAGATAATTTACCGTTATTAGACGCCAGGTGCAAAGTCTCCCGTCTGGCGTTCCTCCGCAGTATTTATTACTTTAATGTTAACCTTAAGGAACGCTTATTGCCTCTCCCTCATCGCATCTTTCCCAGACATGATCATCCTCACAAAAGTCGCTTATCAAATTGTCACACTAACCAATTTCGCAACTCGCCATTACAGCTTGCCATTACAGAATGGAACTCATTGCCCCACCACGTTGTAGATCTAACAGATAAAAATGAATTCAAATCTACATGTGAACGTTTGTTCCACTTTTCCCAGGAATGAGTCATAGGATGGTGTCCTTTTTGTTTTTCATGAGCAAAGATAGTTTAATTTCTTTTCCTGTAGCCTGGTTGGCGCGATGGTTCCTGTTTGTGCACGAGTGAACTTCTTTTGAGTGGGTATATTGCATTATTTTTGTTTGTGTACGAGTGCACTTTTTCTTGAGTGGGCATATTTGCATTGTTTCTTGTCTTTAAGCGAATATGTACGAAATTTATTGTTTTATATTTTTTGTCAAAAACGTGTACTCCCCCTTCATACAATGCCGGAAAGGGCGCTTTGAGGCATATTAAAATAAAAAGTCTGACTAGGTTTTTGTCAGTTTGTTTGGATCGAAAATTGCAACGGGATTAAATTGCCTTGCAAATAGGGCTTCCAAACATTTGAAGTTTTTTTACGATGTGGAAGCTATTCGAAATTGACATCGCACCTTATCTGCTTTTGTGTGCTATCAATACCCGGCCCGATCGAGTCAAGGCGATCCACTTTCCAAAGACGTTACCATGCCGACAATTATCGCGTTCATTTAGGCTTAGGAATGGCCGGAATCGAAAGACTATCTAAAATATGCGGCAAGGTCATTGCTCATGCTTTGTGATTTCAGCGAGGTAAGGCAAAGCGAAAGCCTCCTGCACCATTCATTGCTGACTAACGCGCCCGATATTGCAGCTACAACGACATATTAGTTCCAAAGCGAGTGGCGCTCACTCACCGGGGCACCGCCATGTTTCCTCGCATCCCTACCAAGCGTGATTTGAAAATCCCTCTCCTAGGTACTGCGGCTACCTTTAGCCGCGGTTAGCGCTTCGAGCAAACGGGCCCTGGACTCTCCGCAAGGTCATTCGTAGACGCTCGTCGTTCTCTGCTCTAGACCGTCCGAATTAGAATGTCGTCTATGTAAATGTTTACCCCGGGCAGTCCTTCAAATATTTCATTCATTTTTCTGAAAGACTTCGAGTGCGGATGTAATGCCAAAGTGCGGTCTTAGAAAGTTGTACCGTCCAAATGGCGTTCCAAACTTACATATATTTGACGTGTTCTCATCCAAGGGAATTTGGTGGAATCCTGCCTCTGCATCTAATGTAAAAAAATGAGCTCCTGCCAGCTCAGCCTCAACCTCCTCCCGTCGAGGCATTTGATAATGTTCTCTTTTCCACTGTGCATTAATGCGTCGAAACATACCCTTAAATCTTTAATGCTCAGTAGCTCAATAATTGTAATCAAATGCCACCCAAACACGATGAAGGGACGTATTCTGGCCTACTTGCTCGCAGCATAGAAATTGCCAGTGAAGACACGAAATCAATCAACGAAGACTGACGCGCGATGAAGCAAGAAAGGTTCGTGCATCAGCGATAGGACTCTCTTATACAAGTTGCTTAGAATTTTTATGGCCGCCCTTCGGTGACATTGAATACGCGTTATCGGAAAAGCACGGTGCCGGAACTAACGATGACAAAATACACCTGACGCCCTTGCAGAAAGCCGCAGCTGTATCTCCATCGTCTATTGGGCCTTTTGAAGAACAAATTTCTCCGGAACTTATAAAAGAAAAAAAAAGAAAAACAATACTGCCGCCGTGTTAGGTCGCTTAAGCAGACGACGGCATCCCATGCTTCGCCGCACACTGGGTAAACGTCCTAGGGAGTAGAAGCGTTAGCAGATCGCCGAATATACTCAATAGTACATTTTCAAAACCTCATCAAGCAACATTGGCGATCGCCATTTTTGGGAACGAAGCAACTGCTAGGATCCGAGTCCTGGTCGAATGCACTCGACCTTGATGCGAGCTGAGCCGAGCACACGCCGAACATTGACGCCCCCCTAGTGTCCAATATACATGTTCACAGAACGTGACCCATCAATGACGGACTCAGTTCATTGGCGCTTCGGGTACTAGATGGCGTGCGCTTTTGAAAGGGGTCTTAGTAAGCTCGGTTTCGAACGCCCGATGCCGCCGTTTACACGCGCCTCAACCTTGCGTGCCTCTCGAAGCACGCACGTAAGGTGGTATTTACACGGAGGGTGACTTTCGAGGACGCATGTGCGTGACGTCGGTGATCGGCGGAACCAGCGGGACTCCCTCCCCGACTCAAGCATTCACACGGCGAGCCAAGAGGGATATCTGTGTTGTCAGACGCATTTTAGCGGTCGGATCCTCGACAACAGGGCTCGGTGCGCGCTGACAAGAGTAGAAAAATGGAGGAGTACATAAAACTGCGATAAGAGACAATGACACTTATGGCAGCAGCACCGTTAGACGCAGAGGGCGACGAACTGCTTCCTGCTAAAAGATGGATTAGTGAAAATACTGTGAGTGCGCAGGCGAGCTGGTGGTAGCTAATCATGTTGTTCCCTTTTGTGTCCATTCCGTCCCATCCCTTCGGTGTTTGTTCCTACGACTAAACGTTTTTTTTCCTTTCTGCACCAGAGTCTGAGGTGTTAAATTAAATAAATGATGAATTCTTTATGAATGGGTTGATGTGACACAAAAGACGTGGAATCAAAAACCAGTCGTATGAGGAGCGGCTTGAGGAAGGAATCGATGAAAATCGAAGGCTCCTTCGTGTGCCTCGGACGTCTTGCTCAACAGCGCAATCCACAAGTTAGGCGATCCCTAAGCCACCTCCGGCATCGCGCTGAGCAAAATCTGCAAAGCTGCCAGACACACTAACAAAATACCGCCAATGGCAAAGAGAGAAAGAGAGAGAGAGAGAAAAAGAAAGAGACATTATTTTAAGACAACCCCTCTTCCAGTCGTCATTATCTAAGGATGTGTCTAGTTGGGCGCCTGGCTGGGGTGTTGGTTCCGGTGCACCGGATTCCTCTATGTGTTTGATGTGGGAGCAGCAAGAACCACAGAATCGGGTGGAACTCCTAAGGTGGAGCGGTCCAGCTTTCCCAAGTGCATGAGAGGGAAGATTGGATGTGAGATCGAGTAAGAATGGGGGGGAAGGAGAGGGCTCTGGGATAATCCCAGTAAGTATGCGATGCATCGGGGTGACTTCCACATACCTGACACGCCGGTTTGCCCGGTCTGTTCTCAATGTGGTGTTGTATGGCATCGTTTGGTATTGTTAGCGTCTGTCTGACAGATTAATGCTGCGTCCTTTCTAATCTGTGCTTGAGACGGGGATGGGAGGAAAATCCCTGTTGTCTTTGACATCTTTTAGCCGAGTTTTTCGTAGCTTTGGGTGTTCGGTCGTGGCTTTTCTGGGAGTCTGTAGGTCTCTGGCCACCAAGTGGGTTTGCTCGGTGGGGCATGATTTCGAGCTTGGGCATGAACTTAATTGTTACTGTCCGCTATCCCCTAATGTCCAGGGATCCACTCCAGGAAGAGCTCAAGCGTAGGATGTATATATATTTATTTAGTGATTTTGTGCTAGTGAAAGCTCGTAGCACTCTTTGACTATCTATGCGTGTTGTAACTGTGTCAGTTCTGTATATGTGTACGTAAATGGCTTCTGTAATTGCTTGAATCTCTGCAGTTGTAAAGGAAGGTACTGAGTGACTGTGGGTCGTCTGGCTTCTTGGTCCTACGACGGCCGTGATGGTCTTCTCGGCGTAATGAGCAGCGTCAACGTAATATGTGTCGTGGTCAGACATGGTTAGATGATCAGCACAGACTGGACGTCTGCCTTGATAATTGTATACATTCATATTCTTGGAAATGGGCAGGACCTTGATGTTCGGAATAGAGTCCCATGGCGGTGTAGCTGGTTGAATAGTCTGGCAGATTCTGAATGCCATATCCAAGGCGTTGCAGGACAGACCGGCCTTGGGTGGACGTGGTCTGTCGATGGTATTGAGTGCCTTCATAGGCATTAGTCTTTTCTTCTAGTGTGTTGTGCGTCGCGGCTGCTTGTAGGTCCAAGTTTTCGGCATAGGGTGGAACTCTGAGCTCTACTCGCTGGCACCTTCGTACAGTGGCTTCGAGCTGGTTTTGTCCTGATTTATTGAGACGAATATAGGCGAAAGCATACATGATTCTGGAATAAATGGTTGCCTTCTGGATCTTGCCCAATTAATGTTCTTTGAGGCCGGATTTGCGTTCAGTGGTTATGTTAACCTGTAGGACTTGATGTACGTGCTTTGTAATGCATTTCATCCATTCAGCATTGGCTTTGTCTTGTTGCCACTAGAAGCAAAGGATCTAGATGAAATGTCTTCGGGGGACGGGAAGCCCGTCCAGATGGAGCTTGATAGAGTTTCTGCTGTTTTCCGCCCTCTGGCGATAGAAGTTTGGGACTACAACTTCTCCGGGGAGCAGTGTAGGTCTATATTTTGTGCATGTGCTGCTCTGCTATCAAGGCCCTCTTCCAGGCCGACTCTTGCTCCCCGGTGTTTTTTTTTTTCTACACCAGAGAGTAATGTCGTTCATATACCGTAGAATACTGCGCATCCGCCCATTACAGAATCCACATTACGCGCCCACTCCACATTTTTAAGATCTCAGAAAATATGCACAGTACATTGACATCTAAAATTGATTACCGGACTAGCGCCCATCCCCCATTTTTTCGCAATTATCTCTACATTTTGAGTGGGCGCTTGCCCGGTGTTTTACGTAGATGAAATATTAAAGGTCTAAGGCCTGGTTGAGCTTATCAGGAAGATTTTTCATGCCAAGGTTAAATAAAGTCGGTGAGAGTATCAGACCCTGGGGGTCCCTCGATGTACGAGAAACACCTCAGATGTTTCGTCGTCTGGCCCCAGAATGCGGAATGTTCTGTAAGGAAAAAAAGTACTGACGTACTGAATCATACGAAAGCCAGGGATGGTCACCGTCAGATTTTGAATGATGGCGGTGTGTAGGACATTGTCGAAGGCTCCTTTAATATACCCCCCCCCCCCCCCCCCCCCCCCCCTATGGTGCGAAGTTGAACTGCGCTGGTTGTAGCGTATACTTCCTCGACTATCATAAGGGCCAGATCTTCAGTGCTAACGTGTTTTAGTCAACAGATGAGGGTGTAAGCCGGTCGGTTGGTGTTTTCGAGATGCCATTCTAATCATGTGAGGAAACCTTTTTCCATGAGCTTACCCACGCATAGCGTTCTGGAGGTGGGGCGTAAGTTGCCAGGGTTGTTAAGGGATTTTCCAGGTTTTATGAACATGATTACGCATGCTTCCTTTCATTCGTGTGGTATTTGGCCAGTTCCCCATGCTTGATTGATGGTCTTCAGGAGTTTTGTTTGTTGGTTGTCAGGTAGGTTCCGTAGAATGCCATACGGGATCTTATCCGGTCCTGGGGCAGCGCTGCGCCGCAGTAGGTGCGGGGCCATTGGAAGTTCTGCTAGGGTAAATGATGAGTTAATGGCCGTGTGTTGTGCATTATTTCTAGTGGGGATGTCGATAATATACGCGTCAAAAGCTAAATAGGAAGCGTCTAGGATCTCCTTGATCATGTCTTCCGTCGTACAGCCTGTTTTTAGTTGGTAGCGGTGCAGAGCTGCCATGGTTTCGGTGGGCCGAGCAGCGCTCGAAACATATGCCACACCTTGACGGTGTGCAGTAACCCATACATGCTGGTATGCTTGGGAGAAGAGCGTGTTGGTTCGAATCAAGTGATGGACGAAGAAAGAATCAACAATTAACACTGGGACAACACAACTACATCTTTCAACTAGTAACAGATGATTAAAATTCCCACAGCGAGCAGCCGACTAAACCCGGGAGGGAAAGGGGGGAGAAGGGGAGAGAAAGGGAGAGAAGGGGAGATAAAAACGCCAAGAGCAAGTCAGAGAGGTGGGTTTATCTCGGATTTTATAAATTCAACCTCCGTTTTCGTCAGCAGGAGGGAAGGGTTTGAAACGTTATTGCTTGCTGTGGTCATGGCGCAGGGCCGGCCTTTGGGGTGGGCGACCTGTGCAGCCGCACATGGCGCCATTCATAGGGGGGTGCCGAAAGGGCCGCCAGGTCATACAGGGCTCAAACCTCGAAGTAATAAAAAAAAAAAAAAAACGACCGGATCGCGGAGGGCGCCCTTACATGTAGAAAAAGGTGGTGGCGCTCGCCGTTTGGAATTTCGGCCGCAAAACCAACGACTAGGTTCTTGTTATAACTGGCGTCCATCAACTCGCAACCACCTGCGGATGTTTTACTATAAAGAACCTCTCCGCCGTAGAGTGAATCCTGAACGACTAGGCAAGCGATCCCCTCCGCACAGCTCTCAAATTACGTGCGGAGCAAAACCTGACTCGCAAAAAGCGATGGAGCCAGCATGCCGCACTCTTAGCGCAATTTACCAAACGGTGGCGCCAAGATGATCGGCGAGCAAGTTAGTGTGTCGGAGCGAGTCAAGTGACAAAATACTAATTGAACGGATTTTCGCTCTTAGTTTTCTTCAAAATACAACTGAATGTACTCGCGTCGATAGATGTCCCGAGAGGTTAAACCAGGAGCCCCGGGCACGGGGGCCCGTGTGGGGCTCCAACGATGCTCAAACCCGGTCAGTTTCATGTTGCACCTGCTTACGAGCGGGGGAAGCCAGTGGAGGGGCCTCCTCTGCAGATACCTAGGGTGCTTCGACAAAGCTTACGCCGCTCGAAGAAAGTTAAATTGACGCCGGATCTCGAGGAGATTCGGCAAACACCTTACAATGTCCAACCATGCAATGAAATTCCTTTGAAAAGACATCGGTCATTCAGTGGTAATTACGCACTTCCATTGTTCCCACTATATTTTGTTCCCCCATATGCCAGAGTCCAGTCAAAGGCTAGAAGGCTTACAAATATAGACACACATACTTGGAGGGACATGGTTCTTTGGAGCCAAAAAGTTTCTAAAACTTGATTCTTTTGGAAATGGCAATGTTGACCCCTACAGTTGTTCTTTTGAATCCACCAGGTTTCTAATTTTATAGATAAACATTCGAGCTATTAATCAGTTTATAATGTACAATTGTAAGTAGCTCGTACAAATTGCCGCACAGCTACAACCCGCCAAAGCCAGGACCCAACGTCGTGGGGCAGAGCCAGCATGCCGAGAGGGGGAGCCGCCCTTCGCTTCGCTCAAAGGCTCTGATTGGCTCTTAAAAAATGTAGGCTTCGCCCTTTGCCAAGTTATTCTGAGCCGAAGTATATGCCTTCCCTCAGGAGGTCTGACAGGAGGTAAAATGAACCCGATTCCTCCCGACATTAGCTCTCTATGGAGTCTCTAGCAGTAGGCTAAATTAACGAACAGATGCCTCCTGGGCATCCGGCGAGCTTCTGTGCCCAGAGGCACAGAAGCTCACCGGACTGAAAATAATATGTGTAAAAAAGAACTTTGGATCCGCAGCTTTCTTTTTTTTTTGTGTGTGTGTATGAGCGACCAGCGACGACTCCTGACTCGCAATGCCGAGTCAGGAGTCAATGAACTCAAAATTCAGAAACCCGCCGCAGGAATGCCGAAAACCGCTAAAAACCGCTAAATTTATAATGTTGCGCAAGAATGGCCGAATCATAGCAGGCAGACCCTGGCATCCGACATGAAGCTCGAACTCTTGCAGGGCAGCTCACGGACCTTAAAGGGGCCCTGCAATCATATTTAAGCGTCAGCCTTTTTTGCGGTTTCCACGTCTCTTGGGGTTTGGGAAAGCCAGCGGGCATGGAGAGAGTAACTAAATATCAGTGCGACATATTTTAACCGGACGACGCGGAAACTTCCTCCGCCTACGAGGGCGACCCACGTTGCCGAAAGTGCGCGAATTGCGACGTCTTTGGTCCTGGCCTGTTGACTGGTCAGAGCCGCTAAAAGCTTTTTTTTTAGTCGAGATACAAAATATACGTGTCGCCGAACAGTTTCAATTATGTATGAAAGTAGTTTTTGTTCAGTAGTTTTAGATCAGAAAGAAACAAATGCAGTTTGTAAAGTACGGAAACAAGAAATGGCCCGCCGACATACGCGCCACCAGAGTGCGGAAAAAACGGCGCATACTATAAAGAGCTAGTGGGATGAGGCCCCGACGAACGGCCAGCGTAAAAAAATCCCGGATGTACGCGGCGGCGCTGCGATAGTATACCGGCTCGAGCATCCGACCGCTTCCGAGCGTTCCGAAGGCCTTCGGAGCGGGCTTGGTTGCGATTTGGCCATTTGGCGGTATGGCAGCGCGAAGTGGCTCCCGTTCTGAACTGAGTCTTTACCCCGTGTTTGCGGTCGTGTGGGCCATATGAAGGTTTATGCACGAATTAGGTCTTTAATCGCGCAGCAAATGGCAGTGCAGAGGCCCGCCCTGGCCGGCCCGCTTCAGTACAGCCTATCCAAGCGGCATGTCTGTAGTGGCGCCCCTCTCGAGCCGTCGACACGGAGTGCGGCAGCCGTGAACGCTCGATGAGCCACTACCCTTCCTCTAGTTCACGGCCACTCAACCAGGACCTACGACGTCATGAAGGGGGTTATTTTTTGCTTGTTTTTGTAATTCTAATTTGCCTATAACTCTTAAAATAAAGCGAAATTTGAGAAAGGAAAAGTTTCATTAAGTTACTATGTTCAGTGCGCTCAGGTTCGGTACAAATTAAAAACCAGTAAAAAAGTCATTGCAGGGCCCCTTTAAGTTTCTCGTTTCCATTTTTGTGTGGTACGACATTCTTTTTCAAGTTAATGTTGTAAGCAAGAACATGCAATGCAAAACGAAGGACATCGTAGCAACCACCCAGCCACTGGAAGCAGCAGCGATTACATCGGCAATTATCGCGGTGTCGGGTACGAAACTGCACTGGCAGCTACGAACGGTCTTGCCGAGAGCATGAGTGTTGACAGAGTGATGAAACCGGCCCCTCGACTACGGCGGAAAAAGCGCCAATTCAGTTATGAGTTCCAAGACGAGGTTGATGATGTCGAGACATAATTCAAGCGAGAGCTCTTCTACAAGATGATTGACACCGTAAAAATGTCGATTGAAGAACGCTTCACGCAGATGGAGCAGCACGTGAGCCTCTGGGGGTTCCTTTACGACCTCACCCGACTTCCCGACAAAGCAGAGCTTCTTAAACTGTGCCAAGACCTTGACCATGCACTGAGACACAAGTGCAGACATCGACGGTACAGATCTCTGCGAGGAGCTTATCTACCTTTGCAGCCTGCTGCTACTGCATGTTGTGCTCCCCAGGACATCTTCCAGTTCATTGTGGACGACTATCTACGTGACAACTTCCCTTATTCGTGGGTGTCATTGAGGATCCTCCTCACTTTGCCAGTGTCAGTGGCCATTGCTGAGAGGAGATTCTCAAAATTAAAGCTTATTAAGACATACCTAAGATCAACCATGGCAGGTGACAGGCTGTCGTCATTGGCAATTTTGTCCATTGAAAACAGGATAGCGTCTAACCTGGATATGTCGCAAGCCGTAGCCCAATGTGCCATGTTGAAGGCTCGGACGGTTGCCTTCTAGGGTATTTGACATGGTTAACTTGTACTTTTGTTTCTTCTGTCCATCAGACGTACGTTAGCTTGCTATAGGGGACCACAGCTGAAATTTGGTTAATCTGGGAAATAAATGTATTTTGAACCATTTGATCACGGTGCCGAAAAAACCCTCAATGCTTGCGAACGTCGTTCGTTTTTAGGATGTGGTTCTCGACTGACAACGACAAAATCGAGATCATTCGCGCTGGATCACTTTGGCATGTTTACTAACAACGTGATGTTGGGTGCGAAAATAGGCGGGGGGGGGGGGGGCGCCACGGACGCAGTTTGCCCAGGGCGCTTGCTGCTCTAAGGCCGGCCCTTTCATGGCGAATGACTCTATGATCTCCCTGCCGAATGTACTGTCATGCCCCCCTCCCCTCCTCCCCCCCCCCCCCCCCAGGAATTTTGTTTCATCAAAGAGGGGACGACATAGCGAACACGAACGGGCATTATGACAATGGGATGATAGGAATCTGGAGAGGCCTTAGAAACTTCGTTGTGATGTTCCCGGATTCTGTGATTGGTGCATCTGCCGGTCTGACCTATGTATTGCCGGTCTGACAGAATTATGCGACGACATGAATGGTTAGACTGACCATCTGCCGGTCTGACTATACATGTCGTCGCATAATTCTGTCCAATTTTGCACTGCTAACTTTTCTGCATATAATTCGCTTTTTGGCGTAATGTCGTAAATTCTGCGCTGTATTCTTTTGTTGTTGTTTTTTGCCAACGTTGGATCAGGCGTTTTCGCTTCGTACAAAGGGCTAGAAGATAGTTGTCGTTTTATTTATTTTCCCCTTGAGCTCCCGTGAAGGGCATTACATCATTGGTGATTTATAAAATAAAGAAACGCAAATACATATAAAATACAAAAGGAAACTAAAACATAACACACTTAATGCACTCAAGACTGCTCAGAATTACGCAAATCATACAAACTAGTAAGACGAAAAATGAAGATAAATACAAGGTAGAACATTATTCGAATCTACATTGGTGACATGGGGATGGTCTTACTATGATAATACTCTTTGTTATGTTTCTGGATAGTGCTGTAAATGAGTTGGGCCCAATCCACCGGGTCGTCGAGGAGGTCTTGGCAATTCTTGAGCTCACTGCGGGCCTTGGGCCAGTTCATGATGTTAGTCCGGTTGTAATTGATCATGCGAGCTTCCCGTTTTTACATTGTTGGATGCGGATCTTCAGGATATAGTGGTCAGTTCCCAGAGAACCTTGGGTGTTTCCCATGTGTCCAAGAGATAACTCCGGATCCATGTAAGGTCTTATCATGTTCTTGTGCCGTGCCAATTCTTTTAGCTTGTGTAGTATAGTTGAGTAGCATGAAATGCTGGTTGTTTGTGCTGTTGTCCAAATTGCGGCCTAGAGAAGTAGTTTGTGCATATCCTCATGCTACTGGTGACTGTTGAAGTTTCCTAACAGAAGTGCGGAATGCTGCCTACGAAGCCTAGTTTCTAAACAGGCGAGTAGTACTATGGTCCAGTCTTGTTGATTTGGTGCCCAGTGGCACTTAACAATATCGATAGTGTGTCCACCGATGTCTGATCGTGTAGCAAACTGCTCTGCGGTGTGGATGTTGATGTGCGCAGTCTCTAGTTGGATGGTTGAGATGGATTTCCTTATGTACATGGTCGTCATGGCTGGGATGTTGGGCACGGCTGTTCTTAGTTGCTTTTGCGGAATACTGGGCTACACGAAGTGGTCGTAGCCGCTTATTGCACAGGTGCCCCGGGTGTCTTGGAGAACCATGATGTCGGGTTCTGTTTTCGAAAGAAGCATGCGTTGCAGTAGGTGTTGTTTTTAGCGACGCAGGCCTCTGCAATTTTATCGCCAGATTGTAAGTCTGTGTGTTGTTATTTTGTGATATGGCGTTTTTTGTGTAGCGTTTTCGCTAGTCTTGTGTTCTATGGAATGTAGGGCGGGGCGTTTGTGCGGTGGTGAAAACTGTTCTGGGTCCTTTACTTGACGTTGAACTGCTGCATATTGTTGTATGATGAGGGCAAGTGCTGTGTTCGTGACGCGTGTAAGCTGCTTTCTGGGCCTGCTGTGCCGTTTGTTATACGAATTGTTCGAGCTCGGCGGTGAAGGTTTCTGAGTAGGGGATGGAAGAGGGTGGGCGTAGGAGGGGGGTTATGGGAGTGGGAGGTGGGGGCGCCGGACCGCTCGCCGACTCTGTTGAGGTTCTCTGCGATGGATGATGTCCGGTGACCGGTAGAGACGTGGCCATTCCTTCTGCGAGGCTGCTGGGATCGTTGTCCCTGTTGCTGGCGGTGGTGAGGTCATCCAGGCTTGTTGGAATGTTGCTGGCGCGCGCTCGCCTACTGTCTTTCTCTATGGCCGATAAATGGTCTTGGCTGGCTTCTAAGGCGGAGGTGTATTTTTAGAGCGCAGCTCTTAGGCGCCCGTTTCCGGCTTGAACGGCGTCGGCGTCGCCGTCGGCGTAACCGTGCGGTGCATGTTGGGACATGCACCGCGCGACCCCCCCCCCCCCCCGAGGTCACGTGACCCCCCCCCAGAGGAGATTGAAGGATGAGGGGAGGAGGAGAAGGAGGAGGATGAGGAGGGGTACACCCTCCCCTGAGTACCCTTCCCTCCTCCTCCTCCTCAAGAGCTGCGCTCCAATTCGGCGTTACAGGGAGTTGTAAACGGCTTTCATTTTTTTTTAGAGACTCTTGTCTGGCTTTGTGCTGTTTTTACGGCGGCTACGGCAATGGCTTCAACTATGGCTTCGACTTCAATTTTGATTTGAGGACTGAGAAGCGCGTATCGGTTGCTCGTAGGCAAGCCCGGCAATTCAGTCGATGAGTCTCGCTTGGGGGATGGTAGAGGTCGTTGTAGCCGGCGGACCCATCTCTTCGTCTGGCTACATTATTTGCTTCCTTTCGTTAGGAAAGTGACTGAGGGGTCCATGGTTGGCGTGCAAGTCTCCGTGGCCGTTTCTGAACATTAGGTTATTCAACTTCATTGAGGTATCGGACGGGTCTTGTTTGGTAGTAACTTTTGGCCGCAGTCTTGCACCAACATGCAATATTCGTTACGGTTTGGGCACTAGCGTTTCGGTGCCATGTTGCAGGCTAATCAGTAGATAAACTGCTTTGCCAGGAGGTTTGGACCGGGAAACCTTACCAGACCACGTGAGACAATATTAAAGCATAGTTGGGGGGCACATGGGTAGGCCTGTTCTTACCGTGAGGAGAAGAGTTTGGCTCGTGCCGAGCCGCCGGAAATCGCCCCCCACCTGATCTGTCCGCCCTGGATGTAGAGCTCGTCTCCGATGGAGTGATCGGGGATGTTCAGGGGGACGCTGTGGATAACTAACTGCCCGGGCGCTGTTGAGGTCGTTGGCTACATATGTCGATAGGGGATGCAGTTTGTCTTGAATTGTGATGTGTTGGAGAGCCACGATTTTTTCCGCTGCCGTGAGGTGGTAAGTGTTGGGGATTGTCAAATTTTGTGGGGTCCAGAGCTTGATGTAAATGTCCTGGCGTTTTGTTTGGTGAGCTGGGCGGTGGTGAATGGGATGGTTGAGAGGCTGAAGTTGTTGGTGTATTTCACTCCGATCGTCGTAGGTCTCGTTGGTCGACGTGCCAATGGAATTGTTTTTCACGGATTAGGGTTTTTGGTGGAACCCACGCCTTAAAATGTCGTGATATTGTTTGCGGTATCGGCGCAGGACATCATATCGGCGATACCGGCGGTGATGGTATGCGGTGGGATGGTTGTCTTTATCGCCGCTGCCGCTGAGTCATCGGCGTTGCCTGATGTACTCCATGCAAGGCTTAGGGCGGAGGCGCCAGTCTCGAGGACTTTAAGGTATTTTTATGGTCTTTTCGAGACCCTGAATAAATAAGAGATGGGTTCCTGAACTATCGAGGTCAGAGCTTGATCCTGTCAGTAATTTTGGAGGCGATCCCAGGATCGGAACCGGGAATTACAAAAGTTTTTTTTTTTTTTTTTTTCTTTTTCGGGCGCAGAAGATTCGGCGTTGTTTGGTCAAGGCACTTCGTCTTCCACCAATTGCAAAGAGATCCCACGCCAAGACGGGGAGGGGTGTATTTGTCCGGCCCGAGCACAAGCTCCCCCTCCCCCTAGAATGTCTCCGTCGGCGCGGCTCCGCGCAAAAGCATGACGTTGTTACCACGAGATTCTTCTTTCGGGGAGCAAAGGAAGGGATTTCTTCCCCGTGTGAATACCCTTAAAGGGGCCCTGCAACGACTTTTTGACTGGTTTTTAATTTGCACCCAACCTGAGTGCACTGAACGTAGTAACTTAGTGAAACTTTTCTGTTCTTAAATTTCGGTTTATTTTAAAAGTTATAGACAAATGAAAATTACAAAAACAAGCAAAAAATATCCTCCTTTATGACGTTTCTCGCCCTGGCTTCGGTGGCCGTGAACTAGAGGAGGGGTAGTGAGCTCAGCGAGCGCTCACGGCTGCCGCACTCTGTGTCGACGGCTCGAGAGGACGCCACGAAAGCATGTACTGGATAGGCTGGATGAGGCGGGCGGCCAGGGCGGCACGCATTGCATTTGCTGCGCGAGTAAACAATAATTCGAAATGACACTTCATTGGTCACAAACGACAGCAAACACGGGGTAAAGATCAGTTCCGAACGCGAGCCACTTCGCGCTGCCAAACCGCCAAACGGCCAAACCGCAAGCCAAACCAGCTCGCCGAAGGCTTTTGGAACGCTCGGAACCGATCGGATCCTCTAGCCCATACGATCGAAGCGCCGCCGCGTACATCCGGGACCTTCGTACGCTCGTCGCTTCACAGCAATACGTGGTGCGTGTCGGCGCCCGATCGCACTACCCCTTTCTAGATGCGCCGTCTTTTCCACCGCTTGGTGTCGGGAATGTCAACGGGTCATTTCTTGTTTCCGTACTTTTTAAACTGCATTTGTTTCTTTTTCTGATGTACAATACTGAACGAAAACTACTTTCATAAATAATTGAAACAGTTCGCCCCACTTATATTTTGTATTTAAACTAAAAAAAGCTTTTAGCGGCTCGGACCAGTCGTAATGCAGAGGCTGACCAGGATCAAGAACGTCATGATGTCGTCACATGCCGAGCGCGTTCGGTGCCACGGGGCGCCCCCGCAGCTGGAGGAGACTTCCGCGTCGTACGGTAAAAATATGACGCACTGATATTTAGTTACTCTCTCCGTGCCTGCTGGTTGCCCGAATCAAAAAGAGATGGGCAAACCGCAAAAAAAGGTAAACGCTTAAATAGGATTGCAGGGCCCCTTGAAGTAGAAGCGCAAACTCCGGGCACCCACATTTTTTTATCGGTATTTTTGTTTGGGGGGGGGGGGGGGGGGGGACACGATCTGTTAAAACTGTCAACTGTTTTCCAGCTTCGGCGAAGGTACTATAGTCGGTTACAAGTCAAGAAGGTAGGAGAAACTCCTCCCACAAGCGTGATGCGCCCGTTTCAAATCTCTCCGCAGTCGAAAGAAGAGTTCGCTGGAAACACTCCTTGTTCCACTTCAATGGATTCCAACTTGTCTCCGATCCCCTTTGTATTCATTGGAGAGGGAACCGAGCCTCTGAAAGCAGCCTTTGTATCCATCGGAGGGGGCAGCTAATCCCCGAAGGTCGTATTTGTTTCCATCGGTTGGGAAAAACTCTAATCTCGCTCTCGTGGCTTCCACAATGCTAAGTCAAAGTCGAAAGATAAAGCAAAGATAAACAGAAAGGCAAGACCCTCCTCGCGCGTTGGCCGCGACGTCACGGAAACGATGGGACGCTATTGGATGCAGAGGTGGCGGAGGGATATATGATTCCCTTTGAGGGGCATTTGCCGCTACCTTCTTAACCCTGTAACCGACTATAGACCCCGATTTGTGAGAAAAAGTGAACAGTCCAGGCAGAAAACGATGTGCGCGCCGTATAAATGCGCGTGTGTCAAAACTAACGCGCTTGAAAAAGAAGAGGGAAAATAGCACTTTATTTCTGCTCTCTGCGTACTAAGTGTTAGGGATATACTTTACCAAGCATAGTTGGCCCAATAACAAAAAAGAAAACAATGTTCGTTGCTTGTTTTATGGTTCGGTGATTCGGGAGGATCGGTGGCCAAGTGTGTTAAGGCAATGCGGTTCGGAGCGCGTAGAGTGAAAGCTCGCAGAACCCAGAGCTCCTGGGCTCAATTCCCACCCCTGCCGGTTTCGATCGGAGGAGCATAATAATGACGTACGGTCATGTATCACTACCACGTGATGCACATTCAAGACCCCAGGCTAGCGGTTGTGCTGCACTGGCTAAATAAGAAACCACGGGCCTACTGGGGCCGACTAAGTTTCGGCCGTATAAACGCAGAGGCAGCATACTTTTTAGGGCGACGATTCGCGTTAGTGCAGCACTTTCAGCGCCTCTGTGTACATTTGCCTAAATCTTAAAAACTGAACACGTCCCTTTAACGATTTTGGTTTTTATTTGACCAGAAGATAGCAAGACCTTATAAGCCCATGTGACGAAACGTGCGTGTCGCCATCTTTTCTGTTGGGAAAACATCGAACAAATCCGGCATGTTCGCGCTGTTTTATTTCGGAATATTTGAGCGCGGTAGGCAGTGATCGCGCATCGCGTGCATGAAGGACGCCTCGACCGCCTCAGTGATTGCGACACTGCCGCAGCGACAGTCCGGAAAATGAACACTCCATTTGAAGCGACACTCCTCGCTGAAAGGGAAACCGTGTCGCCCTCCCGAGTTAATTTCGCCCTTCTCGCGCTTCTACTGACTCAGAATGCGCAGCATGCAGTGGAGGTAGACATCGTCCTACTTTCCAGCGGACGTTACTGAAATAAATTAACTGAATACCGTTACTCCTAACTCACACAACTTTTAACTAAGTACGTACGTACCGCGTTACTGCGAGTTAAAAGAAATGCGTTACATCAGCTTGAAAGAAATGTGTTATTTGAGTCCTCACTTTTAATGTGTCGTCCTTATGAAGCCGCTTCAAAAATTTGTCGTCATTGATAAGGCATTATTATCTAAGGATTTCTTTCAGGGATAACTGCGGCTATGCTGGCATGCCCTGTAGGATGGCGTTATATCGTAATGAAAATGACAGGCGCGAGCTGGGCTGAGAAATAGTTTGGGCGTTGTTCCCCTCCGGAAGTAACTAAATACCGTGACCTCATCAAAATGTAAAAAAAAATTCGTTACTTTTCTGAAAACGTAACTAGGTCGTTTCTTCGTTACCGGAAAAAAAGTAGCTGTTAACGCGTTACGTAAAAGTCTGCTTTCCAGCGACGTTGTTGCCACCTTGAGGACTTCGAGTGAGCCAGTACAAAGTAAATTCCTTGTTCTTTTATAAAATTCAAGCTTGCAAGTACAACCAGCCATCGTTGTGGGAACGCTCAAGACCCATGCCACGAGCGGGTGTTCCGCCTCCATTCGCTTGAGGGCCGCTCATTTCTGTGCTGCGCCACTCTTTGCTTCGAAGTGGTTCTCGAGACACTGAATTGGGCACTGGCGCATTTGACGCCACTTGCAAGGCAAACCCAAACACATGGAGGGGCTTTAGTACGAAAGGCATGCGGCGGACCGCTTCGCTGAATGTGCAGTTTTCTTTTCTCTGAAAGAGGGGACACATAAGCGATCAGAACGGGCGCGGCAATCTTCCATGGCAGCTGCCGCCGACATCGTGACACGAATCTATGCCATACCTCCACGTCACAGCGTCCGCGAAAGTCGCTATGGAAACTTCCGCGCCCCTTTGCGCCGCTCATGTTTAAATCTCCTGCCAAACGTGATGCGCTTTCATTTAGGCACTAATGCTTTCGACACGTGTACCTTAAAAGCTGAAGTTCTGCGCACCGTAAGGTCTATATGTCAGGAGTTCTTCAATAAAACATGGTCGAAATGCATGATTAAAAGGTTTAAAACAGCGGAACAGACGAGAGACGAGAAGTATCTTACACAAACACGGCGCTTTTTCTCAACTAAAATATATGTCGTAGCCGCACAATAAAAACCTTTCGCCGCTCGTTCTAACTCACGAAGTGCCTCTTCCGGGATGTATTAGGTGTTTGGAGTTAATGTTAACGTAGTGTACGAGTCACGTTTGTGGGGTGTATGAGTCATGTGCCGGCAAGCCCTTCTCAATTACCCTTCTCACCGCACTCAAAGATAGTAAATCGAGCTGATAGCGTAGACTTGCTATGTTCATGCCTTGCAAAAATCCTGCCTTCATAAAAGGTAGTCAAATTTAATGAAACAAACCGAACCCTCCATGGAACCTCGGTTCCCTTACCACTTATTGTTATTGGTTGTTGAGTCTATCCTCAGAGAAATTAATAGTGGTGACAATGACTGCGAAAATATACACGGGAAAAACGAAAGTTTGTCGCCATTCAACCTAAAACAAAGAGCAGGCAGAAGCAAAGTAGACGTGCTATTTCCAGCTCCAGATAAACTGTCAAGTTTATGCAGAACCATAAACCCGACCTCACACGGCCAAGGGCTGTGTGACTGAGCTTCAAAATTGTTTTGTGACTTGTGCCGTGGGGATATATACTCCTCTCCTTTGTCCTGTGGCCGGCGTTACGCGGTTCAGACGGGCCGCTGCCGTAATGAAAGACTATTGGCGCGTTCTCACTGGAAGCGGATCCGCAAACACGAAGCGGAATCCACGCGTTCTCAACCGCAAAGCGGCTGGGATCGAGCGGTTGGAGCGCGTTTTTGCCAACCGCTTCGGGACCGATTTCTCCCAACCGCTTTCACGAACCGCAAAGCGGCAACCAATCACAACGCGACGCTGACGTGACGTCAGTGACTTTCGAAACAAGATGGCACCTGTCGCTGGTGAGGCGTCCAAGGCGCTGTAGTCGTAGCGTTACAGCAGACAAATCAACGAATAAACGTGATGTTCGCGTCCGTCACTTGAATCCGCCGAGAAAAGAATTGACTCGTAATTTTAACGGGCTTCGCACCGGTGATTTGGTTCGGGTAAGAGTTTGTTTATTATTCCGGGTGCCACAGCCCGAAGCTCGCTGCCTTGTTAGTCTCTGCCCGTAGAACGTCGGAACCCGCCCCTGATCGACCGAAATTACAGCTTTTGTACCCAAGACAGTCGCGTGAAATACTGAAAGCGTTCGACACCGTGCATGATCACCTCGAAGGCCGATAGAGACGTCGTGAGCCTGATTCCGTAGCCAACGCACTGCCGTGGAGTGGCCAGGGTACCTGCGCTAGCTCGACCTATAAAGTTTACTGCTAACAAAACAAATAAAGGGAACCTACTCAAGGAATAAAGTGTACGTACCAGACGTTGCAGAAGCAATCCATACGGCGTTTATTTGAGCTTAATGTCAAACAAACGGTAGACTCAATCGACGTGCAAGTGACGAGAGGAGAGTCCGCCACCAACGAAGCCACGACCGGCTAGCACCGAACACATTCCCCCGCACCACGGTCCACCCCATCGCTCACAACTTCGAAAATGATACGAGCGAACGAGGGGGGGAAATTGGCCCTCTATTCCGAAAACAAGGTCAGCTATTCATGCGGAAAGGGTCCACTTCGAAGAAATGGTCGGGGGCATCTTGTTCTGAGTCGGCAAGGCGCGCCTAACTGGGCTTTGCTTGTGGGCGAAGTCCAGGGAATCAGAGGCGAATCGGGCGGGTCCATGCTTCTTTTTTCGCTGCCTGAACTCATGATGCGTGCGAACATCCCAGGAGAAAAATCTTCAGAGTGCCCAAATGGCAAAATTTTGGCTTTGGATCGTCGATTAAAGTTAATTCTGGATTGCGAAACAGGGTTGCCAAACGCAAGTCTCAAATGATCACGCGTGATCGCCGAGAAACCTCCAACCGCTTCTCGGTGTGTCTGAACGGGGTCGCTCGCGAACCGCATTCGCAATCGCTTCGCGAACGCGGATTCGCTTCCAGTGTGAATGCGCCATAAGAGAGCACGCCTACAATGGGGCCTCTGCGCTATATGGTCACCCTGGCATTCATTTGCCGCGATTGCGGCTGTATTCCAAAGTTCCAGTGATGTGAAATCGTGAAATGCCATCATGATCAAATGACACGTGAAATCATCGAGGCGTTAGGAATATCCACGTAGATTGGGTGCCGAGTCTGTCAGCCTCCCTCCTGTTTCCCTATATGGCAGGGAAATCTTTCCTCGTACGTGACTTGCGGAGAATGTGCGCGTGGGATACGATTTTTGTGTTTATAATGTATACCGTTCAGACATGGGTGTTTTATCTTTTCGTGTTTTCTTGTTCTTGGCCAAGCAGGTAGTTATTGTGCGGTCACGACCAATAAGATTTAGTTGAAAGTCAGCGCTATGTCTATGACCTTCTACTTCTCGTCCCTTGTATGTTGCTCTGTTTCAAATCTTATAATCGTGTCGCACCAACTAGCCCAAGCTTCAACCTTAGCCGAAACGCATCATCGGAGTTTCCACCCACGCACGAAACAAAGGTTTTGCTCGCAGTTGTTTTTTGAACCGCTCCTCTCGCGCGGTTCCCTCGAGCGGCATGAATCGAAGGCGCACCGTTTAGTCCGCCCTCGTGAATAATTGATATTCTCCGGGGTCTTCTATCCACGACCTGACTTTGCATATGCAAAGCCCATCGGGAAGAGCGGCGCGGCAGGATCCCCAACTCAAAGGGAGGCGGGGGTGTGAAAACTGCCGAGCGACTCCACCCGGCTCGGCACTCGGACTGCCCCGCTGGCCAATTGCCCTCAAAGTATCGGCAACTACCCCGGCGGAGCCCTTTCCGACCCAGTGGCTGCTATTGGCTCGGGAGGGCAGGGCACCGTAGAAAGGCAACAGCCCGCACTCTCGAGCCCCGCGGTGCCGCGTCTAGCGAGGATTATTATGCGATGAATTCGATAGAAGATACCGAAAGTTTTTTGGTTATCGCGAGAGATGGCTTGCCGGGTGTCTTAGGGTCCGTTAAAGTTAAGACTCTAGAAGCAAATTCCGCCTATAGTTGGTTACAAGTCAAGAAGGTAGGAGAAACTTCTCCCACAAGCGTGATGCGCCCGTTTCAAATGCCTCCGCAGTCGAAAGAAGAGTTCACTGGAAACGCTCTTTGTTCTGCTTCAATGGATTGATATTGGCTAGAGTGATGCCAACTTGTCTCCGATCCCACTTTTTAAGAAAGCGACCTTTGCACACTCTAAAAAAGGTTTGTGCGTCTACTTTCACGCACAACACTCGGAGAGCCAATCACCACAACTTACGGAGGCAGCTCAGCGAATGACAATGCCGAAACATATGTTTAGACCAAAAAACGCAGTCTGAGTTGTGACATTGAGCAATGTGAAACGTCACGCTTGCATTGCTTAATGTAACAACTCAGACTGCGTTTGTTGGTCTAAACATATGTTTCGGCATTGTCATTCGCTGAGCTGCCTCCGTAAGTTGCGGTGATTGGCTCTCCAAGTGTTGTGCGGGAAAGCAGACTCATGGGCATTTTTAGAGTGTATTCATCGGAGTGGGAACAGAGCCCCTAAAAGCAGCCTTTGCATCCATCGGAGGGGGAACCTAATTCCCGAAAGTCGTCGTTGTTTCCATCGGAGGGGGAAAACTCTGATCTCCCTCTCGTGGCTTCCAAGATGCTAAGTCAAAGTCAAAAGATGAAGCAAATATGTACAGAAAGGCAAGACCCTCCTCGCGCGTTGGCCGCGACGTCACGGAAACGATGGGACGCTATTGGATGCGGAGGTGGCGGAGGGATATATGAATCCTTTGAGGAGCTTTTCCCGTCCAAACGTCATCACTAGCGGATCCACGCAGCTCTCCGCAAAGCTCGCGTGAGCATCTCCGCCATTGCGTCCTGCAGGGTCTAAGAACGAGTTCGACGCGATCCCGCGGCATCTCAAGGATTGACGTCTCTGCCACTTTGTGGCAACTCTCGTCGAGCCACGTTGGCTGGTTCGTGCGGGATTCACTAACGATGACGTCATGCACAGGCCTTGTCTCTTCCAGGGGGCCTTGCCGGCGGTGTGGCGCACTGGCTCACTTTGGGCATGGCCTCCGAGATTTTTCGCGCGTTCTGCTAAGGCTTGTCGAAACGTTCCGCTGCCCAGCAGAAAAAGCGAGCCGAGCCAGTTCTCTGGATCTCCGCACCCGGCGTTTAGAACCAAACCAGAAACGGGAACAGAATCGCCTCAAAGCACGCTGTCAGGTATGAGCACGCGGCATGAAGCTTGCATCTTTATTGTTCTCATTGTCAGAATATAGAAAGGAGTCGATCTCTGTTGATTCGTAATTTGTATGCGCCTCTCCGGTCTTTGCGTTATTTTGCTAAATGATACTCCAAAAAGTATGATCGGAAGAAGAGCAATCCAACTGGGCGTAAGGCGTGTTTTTTTTTTTTTTTCACCGTCAGAGAACCATTTAGACTAGTGGCAGTTAGAGCAGTTAGACACACACCAAGTCTTTGATCGACAGAGTGGTCACGCTGCTCCGTTACAAGCTTGACTGCAAGCTGGAAGACTTAAAGGGATACTTCAACGAAATTTGAAATATACCCGTCGTGTTCAAAAATAGGTTGAATATTGAATTGAATTGAAGTTTATTTGACATATGAAATGTCGGGGAGGGAGGAGCAAAAGGTTGCCGAAGCTACCTACCACAATCCGTAATCCGTGAAGCTACCTACCACAATCCATGATCCACAATATCCGTAAATGACAATCGCACGTTTGTATTTTGAGCCTGGTGGCTGTATTTTTCGTTTTAAACGGCCCACTCTGGCAAACGCTCGGACAGCAGTCAGCGGGAGCGCGTGGCATCCAACGCAGTCGTGACGTAGTTCGTCTCGGGACGAGCAAAGCTACGGCGAGGCTGACGTCAAGAGGATGGCCTAGTCGTTCCAGCCACCGAAGCGGCTGCTTTTGTACGAATTTTGAGTGACGGGTTAATCTTCTATAATCTTGTAGGGGGACAATAGCGACTTCTGCGACACACAAAAGGGATTCTCGGGGAGAGGGGAGTATCGTTCTTCCACCTCTTCTCTCGTGGTGGCCCGAGGCGAGACAGTTACCGTCACTACCTGTCAAGGTTTCTAGACGGGCAATACAAACGAGGCGTTAGCGACATCCACCAGGTGCTCCCTGCTAATCGTTTAATTCGTTTTAAAATTAATTTATGTGACTGTTTTAACAAGATATTAGTGCGTTCGATGTGGTACTGCTCCTTTGAACACGTATAGGACCAAAAAATAAGGCGCCGAAATTTCATTGTAGTATCCCTTTAAAAGCCCGCATTCGCAAAGATCCGCCGCCGGGCCAACAGCGACGCCAAGCCCTGGAGCCCCACCATGAGGTTGCTGGACTCCCTGCGTCGCCGGAAATTCGGCCGGCTCGTCTGCAAGCCGGATACGCAGGGAGCCCTCGCCAGATGATCGATGCCGGCCTGCTAGAAGTCACACTCGAAGAAAAAAAGGACGAAAAATATTGGGGGTACAATCCACGCTGTGAAGGTGGTTGCTGAGCGAAGCTGTGGTATCACCTGCAACGATTGCCTACTGCAATATACGAAATGCCGCCGCCGGTCGCAGCACGCCGCCACTGGTCGTATGCCCGTTTCTTTTTCCTTTTCCGCTCCTAGTATTCACGCTGCTCCTCGGGAGTCCTAACTACGCGTGGCCTATTCATCGCGGTGCTGCAGCAACAATGAAATCAGTTGCAATACTCCGTTTCATCTTAGGTTTAAGCGGATGCTACGAGCCATCGGAGCCAGTCGGAGGCCGTATGAGTGTCACGTGACGTTAGAGAGGGGGCACAGCGACGCGCGGAGATCGTATCACGGGCCACGTCCACAGAGCGGGATTGGCTAAGATAGCTCGTAGCATCCGCTGCGTCTAGACGTAAGGTGAAACGGGGTATAGGCGGGTTCTTCTTTTATATATGAAAGGCTAGTGCCGTCACTCCACACGTCGCAAGCTGCCGTCACCGCGGCAGCAGGCGCCGTTATCACCCATTATGCGGTTTGCACTTCACACGAGGGCTTCGAATGACGTCAACCCCTTTCGGAGCAGCTGCGAACCTAATCTTTACCGGAACGCGTGGGAAGGTGCCCCTATTGTTCACACGCGCCTTATCATCCCTCAAGTGCTCATGATGCTTGTTTTGTGGTTTTCTTTTTTGGAACGGGTACTGAGCTGTATGCTGTATGCCTGATTTCAAAGGAGATATGCTGTTTTGCCTTCAACTGTTCGCCGGGAGTTTTTTGCTTACAACGACGACACGAAAATTTCCATGGCTGGTAGAGGTATACATCTTCGCTGGAAAACTCCTATTGAAAAATCGGGCCCAATTTCGCCCGTTTTTGGTAACTGTTATTATAAGATGTATTCGAGAGCTCTGTCGGCCGATATTTTTTCATTAACAATTTAAGAAACTCTCGTATAACTGTCGAATAAAGCAACGGTTAGTGCCGAAACTTGCCACCTGGTTGGGCCGGTAGTGCTACATTTGAGCGAAAATTTGAATTCGGCAAAACGTAGCTTATTTTTGCGGTGAAACAAAACAAAAACCTGCCCATCTTTTGGGGGGACATTGTGTATATGAGGGATTTTATTTCGTAGATATAATATGGATTTTATAAACGCTAAAACAACTAGGTTTTATCTCTTTGGTGATGTCAAGTTTGTTAAAGTACTTTCTGTATGTCACATGTAAGAACTTGCCGAACTTTGCCAAAATTCATTGAAAGGCAAAAGTTCGACTTTTTATTTTCCATAATTCTTCTAAAATACTAGCTTTTTAAATTTTTCTCAATGCTGATTATTTGTACCGCTGAGTCAGGTCCCAGACGCCCCTGCTGATTTTGACCCGACTCAATAATCAACTTGGAGATCGGTGACTTTGTGAATAAATTATTATTATTAATATTATTATTAATTGGGGCCAGTTCTGTTTTTTGATAAGAGATGTCATCGCCGACGTTGACGTGGTTGTATTATCGGAAATCAACGCTCATGAGGGATCAACTGAATGTTATCATCTCGATGGTTTTAACCAATTTTGTTTCACACGACACGGCAGGAGAGTGGGCGCTATAGCCGTATTCGTAAAGAATGGGTGGCACGCAGAACGTCGGGATCTTACGTTCAAAGCAGCCGAATACTTAGCTCTAAAAATAACAAACTCACGATGCAGTTTCTTTGTGCTTGTTCTGTACAGACCGCCATCTGAAAGCATTCTCAGCTTTATTCGGGAGCTCCGGACGGCACTCGAGTGCCTGGAGGCTGAATGCTGTTTATGCGTTACGGGAGATGTTAACATTGATACGCTGGCGCTTTCTAAAAGCCACGTGGTGGATTACTTAAATTTGTTTGCGGAATTCGGAGTTGACTGCCTGATTGACTCGGCCACAAGAGTGGAGCATCTTTTGAACAAGTTGTTGTCAACCTGTATAGATCATTTGAACATAAGAGCGCCTGAGGCTTTAATCAGATCAGCCGTGATTTGCCAGAAATTGGAGGACCATTTCTTTGTTGCGTGTCGTTGTGTTTTTGGGAGAACCTGCCGGAGCGCTCCCACCCCCGACGAACAATCACGGTTGACTGGAAACGCTATGGTGAGCTTATCAGGCGTTACCGCTGGGAGGATCTTGTTGGCTCGTCAAGTACATCCGAACATTATGACAGGTTTACTGAAGTTCTAAATTCTTTAAAGCTGAATTGCAATAAAAGAGGTGAGCGTTTTAAAAAAAAAGAAAAAAAAAAACCTGACCTTCCGTGGTTGGATGCTGGCATTTTGGCAGCAGTTAAGCAAAAGGAGCTGCATGGGCACGCAGCAGGAATAATCCAAAGAGTTTATTTATTTATTTATTTATTTGCATACTCTCAAGGCCCGGAGGCATTACAGAGAGGAGTGGTTCTATACAGTATAAAATCGTTGGCTACTTTCTTGAAGTCTGTGGCTTCAGTGATGGCAGCAATGGAGGCAGGGAGGTGGTTCCAATCGTTAGAAGTTCTTGGAATGAAGGAGTCAAAGTATAAGTTTGTTCGACATGAGGGAGTTAGTTAACAGCTAAGACAAAAATTTAAGATAGCCAGAAACCGCGCCAACGCCATGTTGCGCTCGGCTAAAAGAAGACATTACAAAAATTAATTTCTTCAATCATATCGTGACTTTGCCAAGACATGGAGTTTTATAAATGAACTCTGCGAGATTCCTGTACGGGCAACCTCCGAATTGGAGATCTGTTTTGGACGCGATGCATTCTCACTTGCAAACGACTTTAATGCTTATTTCGCTTTGTTTTCGGGAGTTGTCAAAGACTGGGAGGAAATAACCCTAACATTGAAGAGAAGCGTAGCTCCGTCTGCTTTCCTTCCGTGCTTGGACAAGCAGGAGTTGCATTCTTTAATGTCTGGCCTCAGCTCCAACAAACCGGCTGGTGGCGACATTGAAATGGGTGAGCTCCGAAGAAACTTTGACGCCTTGTGTAATGTGCTACTCATTATTCTAAACGAAATACTCACTTCTGATTGCATACTGGTCAACCTAAAGACTGCAACGGTTAAGCCGTTATTCGAGGGAGGGACTAAAGGAAAATTTGAAAGCTATCGCCCAATATCATCCTCGCCTTCGTTGTCTAAAATTTTGGAAAAGCGTTGTTTAAAATTTTGGAGAAGCATTCGTTCAACGTTATGACCACTATTTTTGAGAGGCATAACCTTATGTCATCCTGCCAATACGTTTTTGTCAAGAGTCGCGGCACACAGTCTGTACTGGAAGAGCTATCGGACGTGTTGAACACCAGTTTTGACAATGATCAAATCTCCTGTGCTCTGTTTCTTGATGTATTCAAGGTGTTCGATACAGTTAGACATGACATACTGCTTCAAAAACGGAATCTTTATGGTTTCAGAGGTCCATTTCTTTCACTTCTTACTAACTTTACCGGTCTCAGGTGACTTTGGTTGGCGACAAAAAAAGTTCTCGGGCTTGGCTGAGAGTGGGAGTGCCGCAGGGTTTTATTTTGTCACCTCTATTATTTAATAATTATGTTAACGACGTGCAATCTTGTATTCAGAACTGTGCCCTCTATCAGTACGCGGATGACACGCTGATTTTATCTCGTCATATGCAATATAGTACCGCAATTGCTGGAGGATGACGCTATACACCTGTTAGATTGGTTTGCGTCAAACATTATTAATATCAATGTCTCAAAAACAAAACTTGTCTGTTTTTCAACCCCGCCGAGGAGTGTTTGCCTAGATAGGCCCTTGATTTTGGGTACGTCATGTTGTGCCGATTGTACACGCGTTCCTGTTGAATATGTTTGTGATGTTAAGTACGTGGGAATTGGGTTCGATTCTGATTTATTCAGGAACACGCAGATGGCAAATATTTGCAAAAGAATGAGAAGAGTATCCTGTCTACTGTATTCTATTAAAGCGTTTGTCCCGATGCCGATTCGAATGCTTATTATGCAGACACTGGGATACAGTATTTTAAGGTATGGCATTACTTTCTTTCGAAACTGTCCCAGGCGATGGCATAGCAGGATTGATGGTATCTTGAAAGGTATGCTGAGAAGCGTAGCTTACAACTCGGAATTTTTTGCTGAGGACAACTGGTTTAAATCGTTTCAGTTGCCTAATTTTGAGACCCTGTTCAAGCACACCATTATCACCTGGGACTACTGGGAAAGTTCCTTTTTGGATCCCGAGTATGTGTCTAGGTCTTTCAGGAGCAATCAACGGTTTGAAGTGCCCAGAAGAAGAACGCAATATGAAGAAAGCGTAATATCTTTTTAAGTACCAAAGATATTTAATGAGCTTCACGAAGACTTACATAACATAGAGTCGGTGCAAAAATTAAAGAAAGCTCTCAAGTGTGTTTGCTAAGGCCCATCTCAAATCACATGGAGAAAAAACATTATGATGTTTTGTGTATCCCTGCTTTAAGTTTGATGGTAATGTGGTGTCACATAGTGTGAGTAATCATATTAAATTGCCTTTCTTCTATTTATGTGACTCCGTAAACAAATATTGTTAGCATTTGTGATTTTCTGTTTCACTTCACGAGCAGCATGCTCATCAAGTTGGTGTTCATCATAAAAGCCCTAGATGACTGTGATGAACCCGTGTCTTTACCTGGTTCTGTGTTCGTGTAATAAACTATTATTTTTATTATTATTATTATTATTATTATTATTATTATTATTATTATTATTATTATTATTATTATTATTATTATTATTATTATTATCCTCAATACTATGACGTCGTACCTAGATAGCTTTGATATTCTATCGTCTAGACAATATGGGTTCGTTAGTGGCCGGGGTACCCAACCACTTCTGGAAGATTTTTCTGATGAACTGCATCTTGCTTTTGAAAGGCATCAAGTCGCGTGTGCACTTTTTATTGATGTGGCGAAGGCATTCGACACGGTCAGCCATAGCATTCTACTTAAAAAATTGCATAAAATTGGATTCCGCGGCCTATTCTTTTCTCTACTTCAGAACTTTTTGAGCGGCCGTACACAAGTAGTTTCTATAAACAATAAACGAAGTTCCAAAGTAAATTTAAAAGCTGGAGTCCCCCAGGGATCTATTTTGTCACCTCTTCTTTTTAACGTGTTTGTCAACGATATGTCCAACGCTGTCTCCACATGTAGACTATTTCAATACGCTGACGACACGGTGTTGCTCTCGCTCCATCTTGATTATGATCCAGCAATGACGCTACTTCAAAAAGACACGTGCTGCTTACTTGACTGGTTTAAAAGAAATTGTCTTGAGGTAAATATATCAAAAACTAAACTTATTTGCTTTCATAATCCCCTAAGAATTATAACATGTGATCATCCACTTTACATGCATTCGTCTGACTGTGCAGACAGCAACTGCTGCCCAGTGTCTTATGCAGATCAGGTTAAGTATTTAGGAATTGAGTTTGATAGTGCTTTGTCATGGAATTTTCACATGTCTTATATCTGTAAAAAACTGAGAAAGGTGTCCTGCTTACTCTATAACACAAGATCATTAATTCCTACATCAACCAAAAAGATGATAGCTCAAGCGTTAGCGTACAGTGTTTTAAGGTATGGCATAACAATTTTTGGGCATGAGTCTGTGATATGGTGCCAAAAAATTGATTCAATTTTGAAAGGAATGTTTAAGAGTATTGTCTACTGTTCATCGTCGCAAACTGAAGAAGAAAAAATAACAACTTTAGGTTTGCCACTATTCCATGCTTTATTCATTCAGACTGTTGTATTGAAATATTTTTGGAACGATGACTACAAAGAGCCTCATATAGTGTCTAGATCACTTCGTCGGACCGAACGCTATAAAGTGCCCTTTATCACCACGAACTATGGAAAACGTGTTCGCAATTTTTATGTGCCTTCAACCTTCAATGCATTGCCAGAAACCATATATGGTGTGAACTCTTTAAAAGGACTAAAACAAGTGCTCCAAGATTTCAATTGAACAACGCAATTATGCGTGAGTGTGTGTGCGCGTGTACTTTTTTTTTATTTTTACATATTCATTTATTGCATCACAGTGTAGTTATTGAACCTATTTGTATGTTTTTTTTAATCATATTTTATTTCATTCGAGAGTAGATACTGAATGGTGAGCTTGATTCTGTTTGTGTGTGGGGATATTGTGACTATAACCTGTAGGGTGCTGTCCCACAAGCCTTTACTGGCTTTGACAGACCCGTGCCTCGATTTGAAGAAATATCTACACAAATAAATATATTATTATTATTATTATTATTATTATTATTATTATTATTATTATTATTATTATTATTATTATTATTATTATTATACGACGACGACGACGCGCGACTTCGGTTGCTGGCATTTTTGCGGCTCCAAATTTGTGCCTCATTTAATCTTCTAATCAGTTTCTTTGATGACCTCGACGTAAGGGATCGCCTTTCGGTAGTTCCGCCTCCATGCAAGTACCATCCGCTCAACATCTTACGGAGGATTTGACTGCAACAGTGGGTCACCATCATTCCACCTGGCAAGTCCCAACAACCATCTTGGAATCCTAATACTCCTACCCTTACGACTAACCAAGTTCTCGGTGTCGGCGACGAGAATCATCTCCTCATTCAGCGCATTTGTTCTCACGGGTGAGCCTGGAACCCTTCACTTACTGTGCATTTATTTTATATCTATCTCAACTGTCTACCTTCTTGTGAATCTTCTTTGTCGTCTTCATCTAATTATCATGGCCAATCCTGAAATATGCGGCGTTTGCTCTGAACCTGTGCCATTGGACGGCAGGAACATGAAGTGCGCTGACTGTTCTCGCCCATATCATTTGGGGAAAAGGTGTTCTGGCATCGCTGACGGCACCTTTAAAGGCATGAGCACTGCCAAGCTCGAGAAGTGGCGATGCCTCGCCTGCCGTGGAGGTTCAGCGAAGTCGGATTTAAGCACCGACCCTCCCTCTTCTCAAGCTGAAGCCACTACATTTTTGGCGCAGCTAGAAACGGTGCACCAAAAACTCGATCGTCTGCTATCTTGGAAGGACACCGTCGACTCACTCCACGAACTGCACCCCAAAATGGATGCCTTGTTGTCTATGAAGCAGGCAGTCGATACGATGCGCGACACAATGGCCGGGATGCAAGAGTCCCTGAACTTTGTGTCGTCTCAGTACGATTCCCTTCTAGCTTCAGCACAAACTCAAGACAAGATCATCAAGGCACTTCAAACAGAAACAACTACCTTGCGGTCACTGATATCCGACCAAGCTGTGGAAATCCAACATCTGAAAGCCGTCCAGAACGAATCTGAACAAGCTAATCGCCAATGTAATATGGAAATTCACGGAATACCCTTTGCTTCTCGTGAAAACCTTGGCGGCATCCTCGAAGGCTTAGCTAGGCAACTCGAAGTGGAGGACTTCCAGACATCACAAGTTGAGGCAGTGCATCGCCTTCCCGCAAGGCGTGATGTCGTACCACCTATTCTGGTCCGTTTCTCGTCAGTTCCTCTAAAAGAGCGTTGGATGGCCTGTCGTGGCCGTTTGGGCTCTCTCGCAAGAGAAGAATCACAGCCCAAACTCTACTTCAACGACAATCTGACAGACGGCAACAGAAAGCTCTTCTGGATGGCTAGAACCAGAGGGAAAGAGAAAGGATTCAAGTTTATATGGGTTCGTCATGGTCATATTTTTGCGAAACAAAACGTAGGCTCTTCTATACTCCGAATCACTAATGTTGCTTCTTTGGAGCAAATTGTGTAGACTTTATGGCCACTTTCTTCGACTTTACGGACCTACACTCGTGCTCAAAAAACTTCCAGTCAGGTTCTGGTAGTTCCTTCACTTTATTTAATGTTAACATAAGAAGTTTACGTAAGCACTGGGATGAGTTTAGACTAGCCGTAGATTGCGTACTTCCGATCGCCGATGCATTTGTTCTCACAGAAATTAATATTCACAATGACGAGGTTGACAGGTTTTCGCTACCTGGATTCAACAGATTTTTTTATACTCGGGGCAAAAAGCGCGGAGGTGGTATTGCCGTTTTCTTAAAAGCTACTGCGGGTTATTCAGAAATAACCACTTCATTTCTTTCTTGCGAGTCGCTGGCACTCCGTGTTACTACTTACGTTTATGACCTCTACTTGCTCGCCTTTTACAGACCACCTTCTGAAAGTGTTCCCGGTTTTCTCTCTGAGCTACGCCACTGCATTCAATCTTTGCCGGGTAATGCAACCCTCTGCATCACAGGAGACATCAACATTGATCTTTCAAAACCCTCTAAATTACTAGTTTGCGAGTATCTTACGTTGTTGGCTGATTACGGAGTGGAACCTTACATTCTCGGAGCAACCAGAGAAGAATTTCTGTGTGGCAGATTTGTAAGCTCATCAATAGATCATATTAACCTGAGGACATCATCGTCAGCAATTAAATCGGCAATTATAAAACAAAAATTATCAGATCACTATTTCGTAGCGTGTCAGATCGAATTTCCAAAACAGGTTTCTACTGGCAAACATACAGATATCCGTCGAATTGAAATTGTTGATAATAAGACTTTTGATAAACATGTCTCTGGGTACGACTGGGTAACATTTCAGCGACATGCAAACCATTCAGAAATCTATACTTCGTTTGTCCAGCTGTTTCGGCAGTTTTATAATGCATCAAAAAAAGTAATATTTCTGAAACAAAGAAAGTCAAACATACGTTGGATATCCACTGACATACTGTCCGCTATTAAACTTAAAGACGTAGCTTGGAAGCGTTGCCGTCGTTCACCTCATAATCAAAGACTGCAGCACGAATTTCGAACTATCCGCAACAAAGTTACTGCGCTTATTCGCTCGGCTAAACGAATTTACTTCCAGAAACAGTTCTCTGAGTCTCGGAATAATTCCGCTAAAACTTGGTCATTAATTAACGAACTGCGAGGTGTCTCCCCGGGCATACAAAAAAAACGTATTCAAGATGTATTTGGGCATAATTCCCTCATAACTGCTAATCTTTTTAATGATTTTTTTGCCGCATTTTCCGGTACACTCCGGAAAAGCACCTTATCCCTTTCTTTTTCTTACGCAAACTCTGCTTCCGCTTTTCTCCCACTGATGACAGCTGATGACTTGCAATCTATAATTTTTAGCTTGAAGTCGAGTAAATCTCCAGGATTCGATGCTGTACGGCTGAGTGATCTACGCAGGAATTGGAATTATGTTCGGGACACACTTCTTCTGTTGTTGAACACTATAATTGAAACCGGTTGTATACCTGATGATCTAAAAATCGCGGTTGTTACACCTATCTTGAAGGGAGGATGTCGTAGTAAGGTTGAAAACTATCGGCCTATTTCCATTTTGCCATGTCTAGCTAAAATATTAGAGAAATTTATTTTTATCACCATGTCTTCCTTTATAGACAAACACAACTTAATGTCTCCAAATCAGTATGGCTTTATTGCCGGCCGAGGCACACAACCTCTCCTGGATGCTCTTTCGGACGACATAAATTATGGCTTTGAACACAACTTATGTACATGCGCGTGCTTTCTTGACGTATCAAAGGCATTTGATACAGTTACTCACTCCATTTTACTCAAAAAGCTTTCAGCTATAGGTTTCCGTGGTCCTTTCTTGTTGCTATTAGAGAGCTTCTTATCTGACCGCTCACAAATGGTTTCGGTGAACGGCGTGCATAGCTCTAAAATATTTTTGAAATCTGGGGTCCCACAGGGGTCTATCCTTTCACCACTATTGTTCAATATTTATGTCAATGATATGTGCACTGCTGTTTCCGACTGCATTCTATACCAGTACGCTGATGACACTTTGTTACTTACGCGTCACCTCTCTTATCCAAAATCAATAGAGATGCTCCAACGTTCTTCAAATCAACTAATGGATTGGTTTAATCGCAATCTACTTGATATAAACATCTCTAAGACGAAACTCGTCTGCTTTCACAATCCTCTAAAAGTTATTTCTTTAAATGTTCCTTTTTTCCTGCACACATCAGACTGTATCCTCTGCCATTGTGATCAAATTCCTTATTCAGACACCGTAAAATACCTTGGAATACTCTTAGATTCAGACCTATCATGGAACTCTCATCTTACAAAAATATGTTCACAACTAAGGAGTGTTTCCTGCTTGCTTTATCATATCAAAACATTTATGCCTCTTGGTGTTCGCAAGCATATTGCCTATTCTTTAGCTTACAGCAAGTTACGCTATGGTATAACTATTTTTGGCCAATGCTCGAACTTATGGCAAACAAAGGTGAACAGCATCTTGAAGGGAATTCTAAGAAATGTATGCTATAATCTTACGTCCTCCAATTTAAATTTTTTTCAAATGCTTTTAATGCCCGATTTTCGATCTTTGTTCTTGGAAACAGTGGTACTCAATCACAACTGGAATGATGAATTTAAAACGCATCACCCGGTCTCACGGCAGTTGCGCAAGGTTTCACGATACCTTGTTCCCAGTTGCTACACTCGGTATGGTAAAAACATTCGTTCATTTTATGTTCCGCATATATTTAACTCTCTCCCGCCTCATTTTTCAGACATCACGTCCAAAAAGAAACTTAAAAAAGCTCTACGCCATGTATATTGGAATGAAGGAGATACATAAATAATTTTTTGTCTATCGCGAGAAAGAGGAGGGAAAGGGGGGGGGGGGAAGCGATGTAGTTTCATTCTAAGTTAACAAGCGGTTTTTTTTTTTTTTTCCTCAGCCATTTTATTCTTACTTTCGACGCTAATTGAATTGTCAATGCTGTTCTGCATCTTTTTTTTTTTTTTTCTTTAATAACACACGCGTTTCTGACAAAAGCTTTAGGCTTGTGGGTGTAACCTTCCTGTGACTTTCATGTGACATTCGTGTGACTTTCACGTGACTCCAGTGTGACTTTCAGTTTCTGTGATTGTTCTTTTTATCGTGACCACTGACGTCATTTTGCTCAAATCCTCCACTGTTTTTTTTTTTTTTTAGAATATTTTGTCACCAGTGCTACCATGGTTCAGTCACACAAGCCCTTGAAGGCTTTGACGAACCGGCCTTGCTTCATCACTGCACCCATAATGTACAAATAAATTTATTATTATTATTATTATTATTATTATTATTATTATTATTATTATTATTATAATTATTATTATTTTGATAATTTACGTTTGATAACTTGTTTGATAACTTGGTTAGGGCGAATGATTGGAACATTTTGTTATCTAGTGATGACTTTGATGACGTTTACAGTAGGTTTAGAGATCAATTTCGTGCCTACAGGATACAGGCAAAAAAGGTAATCACTGTGAGGAGACGTCGGAACGAACACGACTGGCTAACCGATGACATTCTGTTAGCAATTAGGTCTAAAGATGCCCTTTGGGCACGATGCCGACGTTCTCCAAAAAATTCTCAGTTGAAGACAGAATTCCGCAGTACACGAAATCGTTTAAACGCGCTGATACGTTCGGCAAAAAGAAAATATTTTCGAGATCAATTTTTTAAAGCAAGGTCAAATATATCACATACCTGGTGTTTGGTGAATCAACTACGAGGCAAGGGGATTAATAAATCAATTGATCACACACTCGAGAAAGCATTCGGTCACGATACAACGCAACTGGTTGAGGATTTTAATACATTCTTCGCTAAATTCTCCGGAGTAGCCCGTGATGATGCTCTGTTTTCGGCAGGGACTCTAGACTCACATGTTTCCTCGGCTTTCCTTCCTCAGATGACGGAGCTTGATGTTAGAACTGCACTTTTCAGTTTTAAATCAAACAAGTCCCCTGGTATAGATGGGATCAATGCAGAAGACCTACGGAGAAATTATGATTTTATAAAGCACGTGCTCCTTCATATGTTAAATGGTTTCATTTCCCGTGGGAAAATTCCGGATGATTTGAAGAGTGCCTTAGTAAAGCCTTTATTCAAAGGCGGAGAGCGTAAAAAACTTAATAATTACCGTCCAATTTCAATTTTACCTTGTCTAGTCCAAATTTTGGAAAAACATATCCTCAATACTATGACGTCGTACCTCGATAGCTTTGATATTCTATCTTCTAGGCAATATGGGTTCGTTAGTGGCCGGGGTACCCAACCACTTCTGGAAGATTTTTCTGATGAACTGCATCTTGCTTTTGAAAGGCATCAAGTCGCGTGTGCACTTTTTATTGATGTGGCGAAGGCATTCGACACGGTCAGCCATAGCATTCTACTTAAAAAATTGCATAAAATTGGATTCCGCGGCCCATTCTTTTCTCTACTTCAGAACTTTTTGAGCGGCCGTACACAAGTAGTTTCTATAAACAATAGACGAAGCTCCAAAGTAAATTTAAAAGCTGGAGTCCCCCAGGGATCTATTTTGTCACCTCTTCTTTTTAACGTGTTTGTCAACGATATGTCCAACGCTGTCTCCACATGTAGACTATTTCAATACGCTGACGACACGGTGTTGCTCTCGCTCCATCTTGATTTTGATCCAGCAATGACGCTACTTCAAAAAGACACGTGCTGCTTACTTGACTGGTTTAAAAGAAATTGTCTTGAGGTAAATATATCAAAAACTAAACTTATTTGCTTTCATAATCCTCTAAGAATTATAACATGTGATCATCCACTTTACATGCATTCGTCTGACTGTGCAGACAGCAACTGCTGCCCAGTGTCTTATGCAGATCAGGTTAAGTATTTAGGAATTGAGTTTGATAGTGCTTTGTCATGGAATTTTCACATGTCTTATATCTGTAAAAAACTGAGAAAGGTGTCCTGCTTACTCTATAACACAAGATCCTTAATTCCTACATCAACCAAAAAGATGATAGCTCAAGCGTTAGCGTACAGTGTTTTAAGGTATGGCATAACAATTTTTGGGCATGGGTCTGTGATATGGTGCCAAAAAATTGATTCAATTTTGAAAGGAATGTTTAAGAGTATTGTCTACTGTTCATCGTCGCAAACTGAAGAAGAAAAAATAACAACTTTAGGTTTGCCACTATTCCATGCTTTATTCATTCAGACTGTTGTATTGAAATATTTTTGCAACGATGACTATAAAGAGCCTCATATAGTGTCTAGATCACTTCGTCGGACCGAACGCTATAAAGTGCCCTTTATCACCACGAACTATGGAAAACATGTTCGCAATTTTTATGTGCCTTCAACCTTCAATGCATTGCCAGAAACCATATATGGTGTGAACTCTTTAAAATAACTAAAACAAGTGCTCCAAGATTTCAATTGAACAACACAATTATGCGTGAGTGTGTGTGCGCGTGTATCGTTTTTATTTTTACATATTCATTTATTGCATCACAGTGTAGTTATTGAACCTATTTGTATGTTTTTTTTTCATCATATTTTATTTCATTCGAGAGTAGATACTGAATGGTGAGCTTGATTCTGTTTGTGTGTGGGGATATTGTGACTATAACCTGTAGGGTGCTGTCCCACAAGCCTTTACTGGCTTTGACAGACCCGTGCCTCGATTTGAAGAAATATCTACACAAATAAATATATTATTATATTATTATATATTATTATTATTATTATTGTTATTATTATTATTATTATTATTATTATTATTATTATTATTCCGCCTATGATAGAATCAGATCTCTATTCATTGTTATTCAGTTTCAAACCGTCAAAATCACCAGGCATCGACGGCATTCGAGTTACTCACCTTCGTAGAAATTATGAGGTTATTAAGCATGTACTTCTTCATATGTTGAACGGCTTTATTACGAGTTGCATTATTCCAGACGAACTAAAGACCGCTATAGTACGGCCCTTGTTCAAAGGTGGCGCAGGAAGTAAGATCGAAAATTACCGCCCAATTTCTGTTTTGCCAATTATTGCACAACTTCTTGAAAAACATATATTCCATACTATGACATCATTTCTAGATGTACACAATGTCATTTCACCGAGTCAGTTTGGTTTTGTTCAAGGAAAGGGAACACAGCCATTGCTTGAAGATTTTGCCGATTTATTATTTTCTGGTTTTGAAAAACATCTTGTTTGCTGTGCTCTCTTTTTAGATATATCTAAAGCTTTTGATACCGTTAGCCATTCAATCCTTCTGAAGAAGCTTTATAGCTATGGATTTCGTGGTCCGTTTTTTTCTTTTCTTTCAAACTACCTTTCAGATCGCTCACAACTTGCAATTGCAGCTGGGGCACGGAGCCCGCGAACAACACTAAGGGCAGGCGTACCCCAAGGCTCAATCCTATCTCCACTCCTATTTAATTTGTTTGTTAATGACATTTCTACTTTTCTTTCCCAAGCCAAACTTTATCAATACGCAGATGATACTGTAATTGTTGCCCGACATATTAACTTCGAAGATGCTGCCCGCTCACTGCAATGCGCTGCAACAGTAGTCATGGATTGGTTTCAACGAAATCTTTTGGACGTTAACGTAAACAAGACTAAGCTCATTTGTTTTAATAATCCTCTTAAATATGTGTGTCTTGATTTCCCTTTCCTTTTACATAACTCAAAATGTGTATCTTGCAAGTGTGTTCCTTTAGTTTTTGTTGAATCTGTAAAGTACTTAGGAATTTTATTTGACTGCGGTTTAAATTGGAATGCTCAACTCACGTCCCTCTGTAAAAAATTGAGAAGTACTTGTTGTCTGCTATATAATACAAAATCACTTATGCCTCTCTCAGTTCGCAGACTAGTCACCCATGCTCTTGCATATAGTGTGCTACGGTATGGCGTTACGGTGTTTGGAAACTGTTCCGGCTTCTGGCATGAGAAAATTGACTGCATTTTAAAAAATATTTTGAAAAGTGTTTCTTATGGCATGCAACTTCCCGATGGTACTGATCTCTTTCAACATTTACAATTTCCCTGTCTCCGAACACTTTTTATTCAAACTGTTGTCTTACGTTACTTTTGGACAGATCAATTCAAAAGAAAAAACGTTGCTCTTCGTTCGCTTCGTTTTCAAGAGACTTTCGAGATACCTTTTGCCCGAACAAGATATGGACGGTATACACGCGAATTTTACGTGCCTGAACTCTTTAATAACTTGCCTCCTGAAATTCTACAAGCGAATTCGCTGCGTCAACTGAAGAGAATGCTGAGACTTCACCTACTGGGATGAGATGTCGCCTAGCGTGTACCCTTTTGTTAGTATGTGTGTGTATGTGCATAGCTACTGATCCAGTTTTGTATATTCCAAACTTTTTCAGTTTGCTCTACTGATGTGTGTGTGACGAACTTTACATTGCTTTGTTCACGGACATATCAATTTTTTTTCTGTAGTTTTTTGGGCGGCATCACACAAGCCATTTGTTGGCTTTGATTGCCCCCGCACTCTTGTATGCTTTCATGAATGTGTCCTGAATACAAGTTTATTATTATTATTATTATTATTATTAAGGCAGATCTGGTTTTCCTTTTCAAAGTCCTTCATGGCATGGCCGACTGTTCGGAACTGCTCTCACAGATATGTTTACGAGTTCCTCGGACAGCGACCCGTTTGACAACGTCTTTTTACTCTCCTCGGACGTCAAATATCCTGGACCCCATGTTTCGCATGTGCCGGGCATATAATGGCATTGCAAGTGATCTTGATATTTTTTGTGTGACTGAATTTGTCAGATCTCTCAGAGTCTTGTATGAGTCTCGTTGAACCTGTCGTGATTGTGATGTTAATATATATTATTTTAATAAGGTATATTCGTTTTTGTGGTAGTCTTCTACTCTGCGTTCGGACCCTGTGTTCCGTTCTTTCCTTGTTGTGTATATCGTATCTTTGTGTCAGCATGCGTTATATGTATCATATATTTTACTCAATGTTTTGAGTTTTTTATGTTTCTTTTTTATTTTTATTTTTTTCCTACTTGTTTGTAGTGTGTAAGTTTCGGTGTGCCAGTACCAAGACCGCCTGGTCGTTCCTGGACACCTAATAAAAATTTTTCTTGATTCTTGATTCTTGATTATTATTATTAGCTTAAAAGCTGGGGTCCCTCAGGGATCCGTTTTGTCAGCTCTCCTTTTTAACATCTTTGTAAACGATACGTCCAGAGCAGTTTCCTCATGTAAATTATTTCAATACGCCGATGACACGGTATCGCTATCCCAACACCTTTATTATGTTGCAGGAATCACTTTACTTCAAGACGACACTTGTCACCTACATGACTGGCTTAGAGCTAATTGTCTCACGATCAATATACGTAAAACTAAGCTTGCTTGCTTTCATAACCCCCTTAAACTTATAACTACCGATCATCCACTTTACATGCATACATCTGGGTCTACACCCTGCAACTGTTGTCCTGTGTCTTATGTGGATCAAGTTAACTATCTAGGAATACAATTTGAGAGTGACTTGTCGTGGAAAGCCCATTTGTCACACCTTTGTAGAAAGCTGCGAAAAGTATCCTGTTTGCTGTATAATACCAAATCTCTAATACCCATTTCAATCAAAAAGACATTAACTCACGCTTTAGCATACAGTGTGTTACGCTACGGGATAACTATTTTTGGTCACAGCCCATGACTATGGGGCAAAAAAATATACTCTGTTTTGAAAGGAATATTTAAAAGCATAATGTACGGTGCAGCGTCACAAACTCAATAAGAAATGCTATCATGCTTGGGTTTGCCTTTTTTGATCCTTTACTTGTACACACGGTTGTTCTAAAATACTTCTGGAGCGATACTTTTAAGATACCTCGTGTCCTATGTAGACCCCTTCGGCGTGTTGAGCGGTATGAAGTGCCTTTCGTTGAAACAAAGTACGGAAAAAGAGTGCGAACTTTTTACGTTCCATTTATTTTCAACAATTTACCGGATGATATATATGCTGTGGACTCTTTAAAAAAATTGAAAGAATCACTTCAAGGTATTAGGGATAAGTTGTGACTGTATTTTTCTGTGTGCATATGTTGGAATCATCATCATCACCTACATTGTTCTGCATCTGTAGTTGAGTTTGAGTTTTGAACTTCTTGTTTGTGGGGACTCTTTCAAGCATGAACTGTAGGGTGCTGTCCCACAAACCGCTTCTGGCTTTGACAGGCCCGTGTATCTGCCTTGTTAAATGCGTGTTCAAATAAAAGTTATTATTATTATTATTATTATTATTATTATTATTATTATTATTATTATTGCTTAAAAGCTGGGGTTCCTCAGGGATCCGTTTTGTCTCCTCTCCTTTTTAACATCTTTGTAAACGACATGTCCAGAGCAGTTTCCGCATGCAAATTATTTCAATACGCCGATGACACGGTATTGCTATCACAACACCTTGATTATGTTGCAGGAATCACTTTACTATAAAGACCCGTTCACACATTTGCGTTTGGAGCGACCACTATGGTTACGAACGAATGCGACCGCTGCGACTTCAACGACAACTGTGCGCGATGTGTACACACACATGCAACCGCATGGAACCACACGAATCAACAGCCAATGAGAAACGAGCTTCAGCTCTTGCTCCTAACCAATAGTAAGCAACCCAGCTACGCTGACAAACATGGCGGACGGTTTTCTGCCCGACGCGAGGTGCACAGTCCTCACCGGAGCAGCCGGGGGTTTTGGCTACGGCGTACAGACACGAAGATCTGCTGTTTGCTGTGCGCCTACAATAGCTGTGTAAAGGCTGGTTCAAACACCTGAAACGAACCCGTTATCCACGACTGCGTCCGTTGGGACCGGAACGACCGCTCTGCGCCGCGCGTACACTCCTGCAACAAGCGCAGTGCGTCGGCAGCACGGCGACCGCCTCTCCGCCGCCGTCAGCTGTTTCAGCGGTGCCTCTAAAAAGAAGGGGACGCGCTGCCACTCACTTGCGTAACAGAAAATAGACAGACCGTCTTCTATGACCACAAACTTTATTTTTTTTATTTTTCAGGATACGCTTGCAGGGTAGTACATTAAAAAAAGAAAAAAGATGCAGTACGCCGGCTTGCACGATCACGACTTTAATACACGACATTGCCAACAGTACAAATCTCGCCACATGCCTTTTCTACCATTATAAAAGACGATGTAATCTTAGCAGCGGTATAGCAACGTAGAAATATAATTTAGTGACCAGATAGACGTTGCGAGCGAGACGTTGCGACCGTTCATGATTGCTAACACTAATCACCTTTCTCGGGTGATGAAAACGCGTGAAAATTCTCATCCTTTATACGGTACGCACCAGTAATACCTTGAACTTGAGCACACGCATGGAATGCGCCAAAAAACAAATCCGGACGATGTTCGAGGACACAAATGCACAGAATGCACCACTGTAGTCGAAGTAAACAAAAGCGACGGCACGGGCGTTTCTGCGGTCTTGAGAGTGCCGCCACGACATCGCCGCACGAGTAGGTGGATCTTCCCTTCTAGTACGTGCTGGGTTATCATAGCGACACACGGCGAAAATTCACAGTCAAGGGTAGCGCTTTTACGCGGAACGATGAGCTTTCACCACGCCGTCCACGTCGACGTTCACCACCGACGCCATGTTTGCAAGAGCTGGCCGGCCGGCCGCCCCGCGACCGGCATGCAACGCGCGCGAGCAGTTCTCCTCGACCTGTGATTGGTCTGTCGTTGCGGTTGTTTCCAACGCAGCGGGAAAGTTGGGCTCGCTCCAACTCCTTGCGTCGTGAACAACACGCGCGAGCGTCCCTCCGTCGCTATGGCAACTGACGGTTGGAGACCCTTGCAACGCTTGCAACAGTCGTTTCGGTTGTTCCAGTCGTTCCGGTCGCTGAGGACGCATGTGTGTGAACGGGCCTTTAGACGACACTTGTCACCTACATGACTGGTTTAGAGCTAATTGTCTCACGATCAATATACATAAAACAAAGCTTGTTTGCTTTCATAACCCACTTCAACTTATAAATACCGATCATCCACTTTACATGCATACATCTGGGTGTACACCCTGCAACCGTTGTTCTGTCTCTTATGTGGATCAACTGAATACACTTTGAGAGTGACTTGTCGTGGAAAGCCCATTTGTCACAACTTTGTAGAAAGCTGCGAAAAGCATCCTGTTTGCTGTATAATACTAAATCTCTAATACCCATTTCAACCAAAAAGACATTAACTCACGCTTTAGCATACAGTGTATTGCGCTACGGGATAACTATTTTTGGTCACAGCCCAAGACTAAGGGGCAAAATAATTGACTCAGTTTTGAAAGGAATATTTAAGAGCATAATGTACGGTGCAGCGTCACAAACTGAAGAAGAAATGCTAACATGCTTAGGTTTGCCTTTTTTTATCCTTTACTTGTACACACGGTTGTTCTAAAATACTTCTGGAGCGATACTTTTAAGATACCTCGTGTCCTATGTAGACCCCTTCGGCGTGTTGAGCGGTATGAAGTGCCTTTCGTAGAAACGAAGAACGAAAAAAGAGTGCGAAATTTTCAACAATTTACCAGATGATATCTATGCTGTGGACTCTTTAAAAAAATTGAAAGAATCACTTCAAGGTATTAGGGAGAAGTTGTGACTGCATATTTCTGTGTGCATATGTTGGAATCACCATCATCTACTACATTGTTCTGCATCTGCAGTTGAGTTTGAGTTCTGAACTTCTTGTTTGTGGGGACTCTTTCAAGCATGAACTGTAGGGTGCTGTCCCACAAGCCGCTTCTGGCTTTGACAGGCCCGTGTATCTGCCTCGTTAAATGCGTGTTCAAATAAAATTATTATTATTATTATCTAGACATCACTTCTCATCTCTCTTCCGTCGGAGTTGAGAAAGTGGAGTGCCGGAAACTGAAGACGCGCTACGACTCTTACGCCTCCTTCCATGTGTCCGTGGCTGCCAAAGACTTCGACAAACTTTCAGATCCCACCGTGTGCCCTAAATCCTGCCTCTTTAAGGCTTTTCGAGGCGCCCTTCGCGATGACCTGCTCCATGCATCCGAGGCAGCCGCCGCCGCCTCCCCCTTGAACGCTGGAGAAACCAAGGATGAGTCACATTGATTTATTTTACCAAAACGTTCGCGGCCTGCGTACAAGAGCCGATTGCTTTTTCTCTAATGTTACCTTATCAAATTGCTCTATATTTTGTTTAACTGACACATGATTGTGTTCTAGCATCGGCTCCTCCGATTACTTCCCTCCTTGTTTTGAGGTGCACCGTCGCGATCGTGATTCTACCCCGCGGAGCGGAACGGGAGGTGGAGTGTTGGTCGCAGTCGACAGACGCTACCGCTCTAGGAGACGCGAAGACTTAGAGAAATTTCCCGAGAGCGTATGGGTCGAGATTGAGGCTGCAAAGGGAGTACGCGTTTTAATCGGTTTATTTTATCTCCCTCCCTAGACACCGCCAGATGAATTTCATAGTTGTCTTCTTGGCATAGAGAATACAGTGAATGACTCACAGGGATGCCAAGTCTTAATCTTGGGGGATTTTAATGCTCCTGGAGTCAACTGGCCGCAGTTTGATGTTTTTACGGACAACTTTTACTGCAGGCAGAAAGGCACCCAGCTCTTAAACTTTTCTTCTTTCTTAAATTTCACACAACACAAGAATGTTCTGAATCATCAATTTAATGCTCTAGATTTAGGCTTCTCAAATATGGACAGTGTGCGTGTAGCACGGGGTGAACTCCCATTAGTTCCTCAGGATACATATCATCCTGCACTTGATATAGTACTTTCTTTCGAAAATTCCTCTGTTCGTGCTCATTCTGGTGGTTCCCGGCCCCACACCTCATATAATCTGTCAGCAGGGGACTACGTCGGGATGCATCATTACCTCACGAGTTTTGATTGGACATTGATCTTAGAGTCGCCTAATGTAAATGACCAGGTCATGCTCTTCACGCGAACTGTTCGGGCGGCCATGAATACTTTTATTCCCTTAAAAACAGTTACTAAATCTCGCTTTCCTAGCTGGTTTTCCAGTGACCTAAAAACACTACTGAAAGGAAAGGACTTTTTTCGCAGGAAGTTTAAGAAAAGTGGCCTTTTAAAGTGGGAGGTAGAATTCAAGAGCTGCAGAAAGCAATGTAAGAAGGTTCTAGATCGCGACCGCCAGGCTCATCGTTGCTCAGTGGAATCAGATCTTGTCAATAATCCGAAGAAATTCTGGAGGTACATTAATTCACGCTCTGGGAGGCATATCGAGTCGAAGATTGTCCTGGATAATCACGAGAGCGATTTGAAGTCCGTGCCTGAGTTATTTGCTGAGTATTTTAGGTCAGTCTACAGGGATATTACGCAGCGTTCTGCACCTGCGCTGCCTCACTTAGATGAGTTTGGTGACATGTTAAGTTGCATTAATGTCGACGAGGAGTGCGTCCGTTCCTGTATTAAGAAAATGAGAGCAACATTATCTGTAGGGCCCGACGGCATTCCCTCTGCAATTCTCAAAACTTATCACGACATATTCACTCCGGTACTGTGCTCTATATTTAACAACTAGTTAAAGTTGGGAACCTTTCCTGAAACGTGGAAAGTCGCTGCTGTTGTTCCGGTCTTAAAGTCGGGGAAAAAAGGTGATATTTGTAACTATAGACCTATTTCTCTTCTCTCTCCATTTTCTAAGCTCTTTGAAATGGTCGTCCATCAATTCCTCTCTTTCGAATTTCGAAACTTAGCAATTCCCAATCAGCATGGTTTTATGAGCGGCAGATCAACTACTACTAATCTTGTCATCTTTATGTCTGCCGCATCTCGTGTGATATGTAACAGAGGTCAGTTAGACGTTGTCTACTTGTAAGGCTTTTGACGTAGTCAATCACATTCTTCTTTTACCCAAACTTTCCTCCTATGGAGTATGTGGCTCAGTACACGACTGGTTAAAAAGCTACTTGTCAGAGAGAGAGGCGTATGTTCGGGTCAACGACATGAACTCTTCGTTATAGACCTTTTCTGCAAGTGCGCCGCCATCTTGAATTGACGTCACTTCCAGTATGGGCGAAAACATTGTTTTGCCTTTGCCACGCCAATAGAGGGCATTTAGGATATAAGCGTAACCGTCACACTTTCTCATTTCGCCTCCTTTTTATTTTTTTACTATTTGCAGGTTGAAGCGTTGTAGTATTTTTTCGTCGCCCATACCGGATACGCCTATTTGGTGGCTGGGGACGAGAGTACACAGAAAAGGTCTATACAATGCTCCCTCTGGCATTCCTCATGGATCTGTTTTAGGACCCCTTCTGTTCACAATTTTCGTAAATGACGTCACTTTTGCTGTTTTAAATTCTTTGTTCCTGCAATATGCTGACGATATAAAAATTTATCGAGAAATAGTTACTGAATATGATTGTGCTAAGCTCCAGGAAGATACATGTTCTTTCTACCGATGGTGCTCTGAAAACGACCTTTTCTTGAACCCGTCCAAAACCAAGGTCATGACGCTCTCTCGGAAAACTCACAATATCTCTTTTGCATATAATATTCAAGGAGAAACTTTGTCTCGAGTACGTGTAAGGAAAGATCTCGAAGTCATGGTTGATTCTGGGTTGCGTTTCTCTGATCACGGTGGTAGGCTGGTTGACTCGTCATTGCGAATGTTGGGTGTCGCCATTCGCTTAACCAGGGAGTTCGAAAACCCGACTGCTCTTATCACGTTATACTGTTCGCTATCCAGGTCGCAGTTGGAATATGCCTCAGTTGTTTGGAATGGAATTTCTAAGAGTTTGTTTCTATCTTTAAACATCGCTACATGAAGGAGATGTTCACTGTTTAACATATGAGTCTGCGTTAGAGCGTGTTGGTTTGCTTAGCTTGCACCGGCGTCGGGAGAACGCGGACTTACTATTTTTGTTCAAAACGCTGCATGGACTCATCAATTGTCCGAGCCTGTTATCGGAACTGTGCCTTAGGGTCCCACATGTGCCTACGCATCTTCTGTCATCTTTTTACGTGTCTAGAACACAGTCCGGTAAACCCAATTGTGAGAATGGCACAGCGTTGAATCATTACTCTGAAAAACTTGATATTTTCCATCCTTGCTACAGGACGTTTGTCCTTTCTATTAAAAATTTGCCCGTGCAGGATGAGCATTGCTGAATGGCTCTGTTTTGTCTCAATTTCGTCATCTCTATGGTGTGCTTTCTGGTGGTGCACTTGTTGTCCTACGGTCTTGTGTTCCGTGTCTACTATTACTGCCTCGTTTTTATTTTATTCTACTAATTACTCGTGCACTGCCTAGTATTATGCTTAAAAATAATTGGCAACAACTCCCCTTAATTCGCAACGACTCCTCTTATTCTCGATGCCCCCCCCCCCCCCCCCCCCGAAACCCCCCTAAAAATTTAGAACCCCCCCCCTAATTTCAATTCCTGGGGAAACTCCTGGCTCTCATCGGTCGCAGCTTGCAGCTTGGCCGCGGGCAATAGCGCAGGCGATGCCTTTCTCTCGCCAACGAGACTCGAGGTTTTCCAAGGCCGGGCTCGGAACGCATTCGCGTCCGAAGGCGACACCGCAACGTGGAGTTTTCGGAGCAGCGGACACTAAGTACACAGAGGGAGACGCGGCGTCGTGTTTGAGGTCTCCCCGTGCAGGCTCGCATCTCGGTCGCTCCGGGTTGTCAAATATCGCGGGACGCGAATGCGGACGGACGAAGACGGAAGAGCGACCAAGTGCAAACAGCGCCTGCGGTCGGAGTAACGGCGCGCGTCTTATGTACCGAGAGCCCTAGAAAGTTTAGTTCTTGCGGAAAAGCGAAAGACTCGTAGTGCTTGAAAAATCGAGGATACACTTAGGCCGCCGCACGGTATCGTCCACACAGACTCCCGACTGTCTCCTTCATTTAAGAGAATTGGAGAAAGGGAGCAACGCGAACCATCGAGACCGTTTCCAACGTAATGGCGGGCGGCTCCTGCGCAGATGAATCGCGAGTGCGCATGCTTCGGGTTGCGAGGAGAAACGCGAGCGGAGAGGCCGAGACGCTTGCGGGCGATTACCGCCGTCGCCACTTCTTCGCAGCTCGTGTTGCAAACGTGGCCCATAAATTGAAAAGACAATCGAGGCACTCTACGCCATTTTGGACACTGATGGCGCCAGCTATCGAGACGACGTGCCGTGACGTTGTTATCGCGTCAACTCTCGAAGAGTGTTGGGACCTGAGCGGCTCGCGTGAGGCGCCTGGTGGAGACCGCCACAGGTGGTGACACTGGCCCATCTCTGCTACAGTGCGCCAGTATAGGCTGGAAGGGTTGTGCGTCTGCGTCGCGATAGGCGCACATTGAGAACGACCACGAATGCTCGATGCAATAGAGAGTTTGAGTAGACCGTATACGCTGCGGAGAGCGGGCCTAGCGGGTGCGTGATCTGTCCACGCTTCAAAGTGACGGCACCAGCTTATTCCGCGAGCAAAGCGAAGTTCTAGCATATTGCCACGCGCGTCTCCGACAATTATCGGAAATTCCAGAAATAAAGAACAAAGTAGACGCCCTAATGGCGCTCAACAAGACTGTCGACAACATGGCACTTTCTGTTCAGCATATGTCGAAGCATTATGACGAAGCATTGGCTTAAATCAAACGACAGTCGACAGAGATTGCGAACCTCGAGAAAGGAGTCGAAAAGGTCGAGGCTATCTACTAAGTGGAAAAACTAACACAAAGGGTCAATTGTCTCGAAAAGTATAGCCGGCGACAGAAGGTAGAAATACGCGGTCTGCCACTAGGTCACAGCGAAAATCTACTCAGTAGAATAAACAACTTAGCAGAAACACTGCATCTTGCTCAACTGGGTCAAAACGAGATAGAAGGACTGCATAGATTGCCCCCAAAGTCACGAAAAGCACCAGCCGTTCTAGTCCGATTTCTATCGCGCGTTGCACGGATTTAGTGAACGGGAAACGGAGGTCACTTCAAAGATTCCCGATCCAATGTGCACTTCCTCAATAATCAGACGCGGCAAAATCAAATAAAAAATAATACTTTGGATGATGAGGACGGAAGCTGAAAAGAATCACTATCCGTTTGCTTGTCAAAAGAGTGGCAGGTTGTTTGTACGCGGGGTGAAGGAAGAATGAGCAATCGACATCCAGTGCGAAGATGACATTAAAAAATAATCTACATCAATGTTGATACCGAGCTGTCATCACTAGCTGCGTCTCTCCTTTTATAATTAAAATGAATAAAAAGAATGGTGTTTATTTTCTGTCAAAATGTATGACGGAAGGAGGCCAAGGAAACAAGCTGCGACATTCAGTTTGACGAGTGCTCGGTCCGCTCCTTATATTGGCAGCAAGCGACAAAGTACAAAAACGAGAAACAAATCAACATAATATCAGGAAAACAGTACAACTGCACACTGAGATACATAGAAAGTATAAAGATTTGAGACATACATACTCAAACAATACTCAGTTGACAGATCTAGGTAAAACTGCATATTACGATTGCTGTCATTTAACTCACTTGTGCATAATCCTGTTTTTTCCACGGAATGACAGAATGTCAGCCTTTCAGGTAAGCGCTACTATTTTAAATACAGGTTGAAGCATGATTGCATCAGTTTACCGTCATCTACCCTTGTAGATAAAATAATTGATTGAACATATATATGAGGTCTTAATTATGCAACCTCCTCGAATTGGCAAGTTTTTTTATAATCGGGGACTTTAATAATAATTTGCTACTAGAAAGCTCCACATGCCTCCGTGTCCAAGACGTCATTGAATCTTTTGGTTGCAGAAATGTGATTTGTTCACCAGAGTAATGGCGAAAAGTGAAACACTAATTGATCTGTGTTTTACAAGCTATAATTTAGATTATAATAATAAAAATAATTTAGATAATATTATGTCCGGTATTTCGACATTTGATTTAAGTGATCACCTACAAATCTTTTGTTTCTTTCCTGGAGATAAAAATAAAAATAGACGCACTCGGGATACACCAGTTTTTCGTTGAAAATTTTGTATCGATGAACGAGCTGCTTTTTGTTCCTTGATCGAAGGTACAAGGTACAAACACAGTGCATAATAAAGCCCAAATAGAATAAATATAAGAAGGTAGTAAATATATCTCATGTCCGTAAAGGATTTGAAGGTGAAATGGGAAGCGTTTTTGTTTGTAAATTCCGAATGTCAAGATCCCCAGTTCCCTTACTTTTGATGATCACCAATAGAGCGATGCTGCAATGGCGGACAAGTTCAACTCTTCTGTTTTGAACTCTGATGCAGCATTAGATCCACAGGGTCCAATGCAAGACTAATACCTACGTATTTCTTTCACAGTCTCCAACACTATATATTTTTGGCCCCATATAGCTAAATTGGAATATTTACATTATATAATTTTATATCGTATAATACGCCGCCGACTCGACGATTATATCTCAGCCGAACCAGTCAAAGTTGTCGCTGACTTATTATGGGCCCCACCTCAGAATATCTGCAATAACGCATTATCTACAGAAACTTTTCCTGTCAGCATGAAGATTGCTAGGGTAGTAGTTCTACAGACAGGAGGCACTCTTGATAACATTAGCAATTACAGGTCGATATCTGTCCTTCCTCGGTTTTCTAAAGTGCTTGAACATGTGATCAAAACTCTACGAAGTAGATTTTTGGTCACATTTCCTTATTTGAAAACGCGTATTTGTTAAAGAACAATACAGACTTCAGGAAAGCAAATCTACAAAAATGGCGCTGGTAAATATGAAAGAAAAATTAATAAAGAATTTTGAAGTCAACCAATTCACTGTTCTGGATATTAAAAAAGCCTTCTACTCCATAAAACTCGAAAATTTATTTTATACTTTCCCATTCTACGGCACGAGAGGCGCTGCGCTAAATTAGACCTGTAGCTATTTATCGAATCGGATGCAATATACCTGTGTAAATGGCTATCGGTCCTAGCTTGAAATAATTACCTGCGGGGACCAGCAAGGATGAATATTGAGACCCATGTTATTTTATCATATATGTTATTTACATTGTGAATATCCCTCAGACTCCTGACATAACATTTAATGTGGACGATACAAGCCTGTTCTTTTCTGGTAACTATTTGTACGATCTTGAGGCTGCAGCTAACTTGTGGCTGGGTGAGCTATCGTGCTGGCGGGATTCGAATCAGCTACAGTTGAACGTTAACAAAACTAAATACCTAATATTTAATTCACGAAACCAACTGGATGGCTGCGATATTTTTTTGAAATCCCAAAATTGCATAAGTGAGCGAGTCCTCGTCTTTAAATTTTTAGGCGTTACTTTTGAAGGAAACTTATCATGGACCCTCCATGTAAATAATATTCATGCGAATAACTCTCGATTCATTGGCATCTTATAAAATGTTCGATCGTTGATTCCAAGCTGGCTAATGCTTGGAATCAACGATAGTATGTTTCAGTACTGGCTAATGCTCGGAATCATCGATAGTATGTTTTAAAACTTAATAGTGTTTAGTCCATTCTCGTATTCATTACTGTTATTGGTTAGGAGTTCTACAACTGAAACAAATTAAAAAGGCTTTTTTTATCATACAGAAAAGGCGGAAAAACTGCATCGAAAAACATTAATCCCGTAGACCTCAGTACTCCACGTTTTCTAAAGCACAATTTACTGAACATTAACCAATGGTTTCATCTAAAACTTTACATTTGTATACGGAATGATGTAATTAAGGACCCAGCAAACTTTTTTTAGATATTCCTTCGGAGTATTATTGAATATAATTTGAAACGTGAATCTTATAAAATATCACGGTTAAGGAGAATACACGGGAAGCAGAAATTAGCATATTTAATACCTCCTTTTTAAACAATCATCTAAATATTATGTAGATGGTAGAAAAGTAGTGGTTCTCATTATAGCTTCACAAATAATGTAAAAACATATGTTCTGACGTATCCGACATACAAATTGCCAGTTTACTTTTATATAGCATCGTGTTTAACGTTATCAGTTTTTTTTTTGTGCTTGCCACTGTATAAATATGATGTGTAGTTTCCTTCCCTGGTGAACGTTTAATAATATTCTGCTGTTGGGTACTGTCAATTTTTTTTTTTTTTTTTTGCTAAATCACTTGTGTTTTTGCTGATGCAATGTGTTGGGGTGACTGAGCCTCCTCGTCAGGCAGAATATATTTGCCTTTTGCGCCGTTCTCCTTAGACCCTGTGTCCAAATAAAGAAAGAGACAAACAAATGTAGCCTAGAAACAGGAATCTGAAACTTTGTCCTAGAAAGAGTTTTTTGTTTTGTTTTGCAATCCAAATTTCTTTTCTACCTACGTATAGTAATGTTAAGAGAAATTTGAATAGCTGTAGATAATTTTATACACGCCTGTTTCGGAAAGAGTCTTTCCGTCTTCAACTTTTTCCGAAACGTCTATGCATTGAAGTGTATATTGTTATTCAAACGTTTCCTAACGTCTTAATTATCTCGATGAAAAATATCTCGGAGTGCATTAGGTATAATAAGCGAGAAACAGAGCAGCACAATGTTAGCAACGACTATGACAGACGTCTGGACCGTTACAAAAGCTCTCTGAAAACCGATCAGTGACGCAATCGCGAGAATGCAGACCTCTGGTAACTGTCTTGGTTTGCACGAGCATTCGTTCCAACAATGTACAGTGCGCCCCAAACTTAACGCCGCCACTCGAACGTCCGACTTTCGCGCAGACATGTACAAATTACTCAAAAAGGTAGTTAAGTTAAGTTACTGAGTATCGACGCCAAAAGTAATTTGAGTAGAGTAGAAATTACAGATTTGTAACAGTAATTGAGTAAACTACTAACTACTGTAAAAAAGTAGCGAGTTACTTTCGAAGTTACTTTCGAAGTTACTTTTTTATTTTTTTGTGGTAGCAAAATGAAAAACAGTTTTGATCCGTGAAAAATCCTACGAACCTAAAATAAAAGCAGTCATTTATGGCTTGCGTTTTCACCAAAATGGTTTATACGCTCGCAGAAGCAATTGACTTTCAAAGTTTTTATCGGAGAGTTTTCCCCTTTTCCTCCTAAAGACGTCCCCAGCCAAGCTAAAAAGACGTTCCACCGACGCGCTGAATGGAACGGCAGCGTTGAATTTCAGTAACAGGCTGTGCAGGGTCGGGTAAGGGAGTGTCGGCATTTTAGGTGTCCATGACGAAACATGTGATGTTTGCCTCGGCTAGAGGGTCTTTTATAACAAACTCTCCTCTTTTTTTTTCTTTTTTCTTCGGCAAGCTGAGATTGTTATGACTGGTCCCTCTTTATTCCCACGACGTTCGGAGAGTACGCTGAGCCCACCTGACCGTCAAGGGTTCAAGTCTCGCGCCACGACGATGAGATCATCCGGACGAGTGCGCGTCTCGTTGCAGTGCTAGTGCTACGCTACTGAAAAAAAAAAGTTGTGAAATGAAGTGTGCTTTGCCGCTAACGCCGGGTCCATCAAAGAGATTTCCCAAGGATGACTCGCAATCCTCGCCGGCGACTACGGTATTCTAACACGCCTGCCACTCCTGACAAGTAAATCGTTTTTAACAAAGAGGAGGTCTCCCAGGCATGGAAGGTTGGAAGGACGATAAGGATTAAGGGAAAAAGCATCGTCGCTCGTACAGTTGCAGATGGAAGCGGGAACGTGCTTACGTGAACGGATTATCCGTGTCTGCGTTAGTGCTTGGGGAGTCCGGGTTTGCGCTGACGACGAGGCGACCATGGAAACAGGCGCCCCAGCTGCGAAGTCATTCCAGTGTTGCCTCTCGTGGAACCTACCGCTTGAGTCAGAACTCACTAAAGGCAGACAACATGAAGACAACAACAACCCTCGGAGTGTCCCCGTTTTTCATGGTTGCAGCTGGAGGCACGGCGCCTACGTGCATTACCGTATTATGTCAATACCCGACCAAGGCTTGTACTTCCTGCGTTCGTGCGCACCAGGGTTATGTCTTGGCTGCTCGTCGCCACCTTGGCCCAAGGACGCCAGTGATGCAGTTTTTATGGCTGCTAAGTATGAGTGCGTGGGAATGGAATGTGAGGGGGCCCCTTGTCTGGGAATTACACATCATCTGCCGGCGTCTTATTTATTTCTGCGCTCAAACTTTTGTGATGAGCAAAATTAGCACTAGATTTCGAAAGTAGTTAGTAATTTGAGTAGAAGTTTCCTGAAAAACGTAGTTAAATTAAACTACTAATTACTCAAATAAAGTTGTAATTGAACGTTACCAAGTTACTCGGAAAGTAGTTAAACTACAGTAGTTTGAGTAGAGTAGTTGAACTACGTCCAAGTCTGCTTTCGCGGAGCAGCGCTATCCTGGCGGCAGCCGTTTCAACTGCTCGGTCACGTGAAGGCCATTCCCAATCTTCGGACCGGGGGAGGGGAGGTAGTAGGGCCGCCACGAAGGCCGCCTGACTCTGCGAATCACAAACTCATATCGTCAGACTCGTTTTTTTTTTGCGTTTTGTTTGCACCTTTAAGATTGATAACAAAGAAATTTTGATAATGCATCGTAGAGGAGAAAGCTTGAAGGCGCTGCTAAAATGCAAACAACGCGCAAAAAAAAAACGCGATTCCGACGATATGCGTCTGTGATTCGCAGAGTCAGGGGCCCTTAGCGGCGGCCCTGCTACCTCTCCTTCCCCCGGTCCGGAGGTTGGGAATGGCCTTCACGTGACTCAGCAGTTGAAACGGCTTCTGCCAGGATAGCGCCGCTCCGCGAAAGTCGGGCGTTCGTGTGGCGGCGTTAAGTTTGGTGCGTACAGTACATTCAAGGCGTTCGCGCTCACACAGCGTAACCCTCCGCCCTACTTACTAGTTGTCTTTAGCCGCGTATTTAGCTGCGGAAAGGCACGGGTGTTTTTCGAAGGCGTTTTGTTTTTCCCCGAGTGCTCATGCGCACCAATCATTCTGCAGAGTCAGGCACTCGCTCTATAGCCTTTGCCAGCACTGACCTCAAATGGTGCACACAACGCGGGTAGACGGAGAAGAGGAGGCGAGAGCGCCGAGCTCTGGTGTTTCCTTTTGCTCTCTTCTTCTCTTCTCTCTATCACTCGCAAACGTACATAGATCATTCGAGAAGCTGGCAATAGCCGCTAGAAGACAAGGCGTGCGCATTGCGTCTTCGTTACTGGATATGCGACCTGCAGAGCCGCCATCAAGCGTCACATCGCGGTGTTGCCGCGTGCTAACGTCGCGCTCGTTGCCAGACGCTGCAAGGGTCAACGATGCTGACGCAAGGTATAGACCAGTGTCTGCTCTGCTCCATGGGCTCCGCCATGTTTGTTTTTGCTGACGCCGTGACACAGTATAGGGGGCTGCGCCACTGTAGCTGCGCTTTTTGCGAGACTCCCTCGTTTTAGAAACCTTCAAACATATGGTAATGCAAGAACGTTCCAAATGAATAGTCACGAAGCTCCAAGAGCAACACCGATGCTACACGTGCTGTAAAAAGCAAAAAGATTTTTTTACGCTCAGTCCCTCTCTTCATAAAAGCCTGCGTTTCAGATTATTATTTCCCATTTTTATCGCTGCGGCCGAGGATTTTGGACACTGGTCTATACTAGAGCCACTAAATGAGCTGCGCTTAGATTATCGGCACTTGGTTCCCTGACATTGCTGTGGGCGCCGCCATTTCGGTGCTTGTGCAGAGCAGACGCATCTGCCGATCGTCATGATTCAAAAGTGCGACTTCTTCAGCAATAGATTCGGTCTTAGGAAGCTCATGTAATATTGCTTTGCTTCGTCGCGAACTGTTTACACATTTGTGGAGGACGGAATAGCGTTTCCTGCGATTTGAGATAAGGCTTCAGATACCTGGCAACCATGATTTTAAGCCACAATATGGCCAAGTGCTCTGAAGCATATAGCTTATTTAGTGGCACTAAAGTCTATACACAGCGACGACGTTTGGGTGTGAAACGCTTTGTCTGCTTCTGGCGGGTGCCATTCTCAGCGTTCTTGCGAACGGCCCTTCTCACTTTCAGAAGCGACGAGCATGCGCGTGCTGTATGAATACCGCGCAGCTGTGATTTTGTAAACATTGATTGCAACAGCACGTAGCTCCGCGGAATTTTGTTCCTCGTTCGTGCGTGGAAGGCGCTCGGCAAAAAGTGCCGTGCTCCTGCCATCTTTGCCTTTGCCGCTGCACAAAGCTGGTGAGACAAAGCCACGGTGGTCTTAGTTCACCCCTTTAGTAAAACAAGGAAGCACGCAAAGGCTCGAATGGCAATCTGACGGGAATTATTTTAGGGTTAGCAACTCCAGGGAAAACCTGTCCCGACCCACTTTGAGAGGTTCGCATTCTAGCCGCTAGGTGGTACGTTTTGTGTCGAACACTTTCTTTGTAATCTTTGAGGACCAACGCGCTGTCCACGCGTTCTGATTCGTATAGCGGTTTTCCACGACGCTTAGAAACAGTTTTATTGGAAGTATGTCTTTGATCAAGAATGTAGTTACGAACAACTAACGAATTACCGAATTATTCGAAACACTACATACCTCAGGAACTCGTAATACGGTGTCTATCATTTTTGCTCGCGATGCTTAGTTTTTGCGGGACAATATTGGCCGATGTGCCCAGAAACACCCGGGCTATATTTTTTTTTCACAGAAGTGAAAAGTAGCCTTTCGTTGCTCGATTCTGCGGCGAGCTTGTGGAACTTTTAGGGCGGCCTATTTCCAGCTGGGGCTTCGATTTCTACTGCCCATACTTCTCCATTTCGGGAACTAGTTCGCTCCGAGTCCTCCCTGACAGCCACTCCATCTCGATTCCAAAGAAGGCTCTTGTTTTTACTTCCGAAATTCCTCGAAAAATTTCAAATTTGCTTCCCTCCCAAAAAAAAAAGCGAAACAATTTGAACAAATTTCAAAGTGCATAAAAAAAACTAAAAAACAACAACGAAACATTGTCAAATAAGGCGAATAAGGTGGAATGGAAACTCGGTAAAGGTTTAAATAGATGGCGTTGACTATAGGCTTCGTTCGATTGAGAATAGTAATCGAGAGTTGGGGAAGCTGGCTTAGTATTACGAGCAATTATTGAGATCATTTATGAATATTATTCAGGCTTCCGGGAGCCGACCCTCCTGCTCTTAGTATTTTCTTCCCTCAGCTCGAAGCATTTCATCGCGGGAAGAAATATCGCCTTCGACAACCATCGGTGTGGCCAGTGGCCGCACCGTTGTTGTTGGGAGCATGGACGTTCTGCCGAGCGTGTGTAGTGCCCAGATCGGCGCCCCGACAACTTGCTCGATGTCCAGGGCACATTAGCGCCGCTCGATACGGAACAAAAGACTCTTTCCAGAACCCCATCGAGCAACATTCGCGCTCGCCATTTCTTGGACACGACTTGCGTCATTGGATCGGAATTCCTGCCGAACGGGGCACTCGCTTTTGGGCAGAGCTGAGTCACACGCCCAACACTGACGCAGCCATTGTGTCCAATATATTTTCAGACTGGTTACATCAATTAATCGCGGTCGCTCTAGAGTGTAGTTTGTGTACGGTTAGCTGCGACGTGGTCCGTTAGAAGAAAATAACCGGGATAAATCGCGGATATGCGCAATTAAGCATTTCATACCGATGTTAGTTGTTAACGATAAAACGCTAGAAATGTTCAGGCACTGCGTGGCATCTAAAAACTGGAATGTGGTGCTCTCAAGAAACTCGGCTGATGAAGCGTACAATTACTTTATAAATCAAGTTGATGCTATGTATAAAGAATGTTTTAAGCCTAGAAAAGTAACTATATCTAAAAAGTCTAAGAAACCAGGGATCACCAAAGTAATACTAAGAATGATAACTAAAAGAAACAAGTTCTATGCACGTTGTTTTAGCACTAGAGACCTAGATGTGTTTCAAAGTTTAAGAAGTGTCGAAACGAGATAACCAGCATGCTAAGGAAAGCAAAATGCTCATATTATTACAGAATGTTTCATAGTGAAAATAGAAGTGACGTAATTTGGAAAAAAGGTTAATATTGTATTAGACCGGAACAATCACGATAACGTTATGAGGGAACTTATAATAGAAGGAAATAAGTTGAGTGGAGTTGAACTGGTAAATAAATTTAATGATTATTTCAAAAATTTGTTCTCCCCTGCGCAAACAAGCGGCTCCCCGTGTTTAACTCAAGAAATTTCGCAAAACTGTTTTTTGTTTCCTACCTACGAGAGCGAGGTAAGCTTGGCATTTTTGAACCTCAAAAACAGTAAATGTACCGATTTTAATGGCATGCAGGTGCGATACGTGCCTGACATTATCTCACCTTGTCTTACATATATCTTAATTTGTCGCTCTCAACTGGTGTTTTTCTAAAGGTATGCAGATAGTTAAGGTATCTGTTTATACAAGTCCGGTGACAAAAATAATATGTCCAACTACAGACCTATCTCAATATTGCCCGTTTTTTCCGAGGGTTTGAAGAAGGTTTTTCATGTTAGGCTTAATTTTTGTGAAAAAATACGCTACTTACAGATTCTCAGTATGATTTTCGGAAAGGTCGTTCTACTGAACTGGCTCTTTTACAGCAAAAAGAAATTATCTTGAACAATTTTGAAAACAAGTGTCTAACTTTAGGAATATTTATTGATTTTTCTCAAGCCTTTGACCGGCTGAGTCATAAAGTTCTGTTTGAAAAACTATATTCTTATGGAATTCGAGGGCATTCCCTGGCTCTTATAGAAAGCTACTTGAGTTTCCGGCATCAAACTGTTGAAATAAACGGATATTCTTCAATGCTGTAAGCAGTTCGGACAGGAGTACCTCAAGGTAGTGTCTTGAGGCCATTGCTGTTTAACCTATTTATAAATGATATCGTTACTATCCCAAGTAAGGCCTCATTTGTCATTTATGCAGATGATACCAGTATATTTGTTTCAGGAAAAGACGTTGATAGTTTAATTACCGATGCAAATATATGCCTCGAAAGACTTAGTTGGTGGACTCTTTCCAATTCTCTAAACATTAATGAAAGTAAAACAAATGCAATTATCTTCGAACCGAAAGGTACAGTGTGTAAGGCCACCACAAAATTAATGATGAATTCCTCGGAGGTTAAGTTTGTAACTACTGTTAAAACATTAGGCGTAATTTTTCACGAACATATGTTATGGGACTAGCGTGTTCAAAATCTTACTCTCAAACTTTCGAGCATCATAGGTATTCTATATAAGCATCGCTATATATTACCAGCTCGTGTAAAACTCTTACTTTACAATGCATTATTCAATCCTCGTATATCATACTGTCATCTAGTTTGGGGAACTACGACAAGTACTAACGTAATAAATTGTTTTTGCTGCAGAAAAAGGCAATCCGCATCGTAACTAATGAGTCGTATTGAGCATATACTGAACGTCTTTTCTGTAAACATAAAGGAATGAAAATCAAAGAATATTTTAAATATAAGCTAGCAACTATGTATATGGCATCACTTAAATTTCCTAATCATTCATTACAGCAAATTTCCAAATTAACTAACAAAAATATTGCATACGATATGCGCAGCGCGGGAACCTTGAGAGTACCACGTCCAAGAACTAATTACGGGCTTCAGATGATTCAGCACACACTTCCAACAGTATTGAATTTTTTCAAAAAACAAGGTGTCTGCATTGAAAATTTAAATAATAGATTGCGTGAAATATTATCCTCCTCATAACATACTTCTCGGTGTGGTGCATAAATGTTTTTTTTGTTGTTGTTGTTTTTGTTTCAAATGATGTAATTATATCCCGCTGACCGATCTGCCTGTAGGGGGCAGCGGCTTCGTCAAGCTGCAATTCTGCAGCTTTTTCTCCTGCCTCCATCGCCCATTTTGTGTTATGGGAGTAAATAAAATTAATTGAATTGAATTGATGTTATCATACGTATTCGAGGGAACATTTTTTTTATACGTCCTATATTTTGTTGCTGTGTGCTGAAATGTGCGCAATTTGATATGCATAATTGATTATCATATTTTGTGTGCTCTTGTGTGCTCATGATGTGTGTATTTATGATTTATTTTTTATATACCACTCCCCTACTGTAATACTTCGACACGGAGACCCAAAGCAACGGGTCTATATGAATCAAAACAAAACCGTTCGGAACAAAACAGGTGTCTATTTTGTTAGAAATGTTTCGTTCATGCCGGGGCGCCTCAATGTCCTTCTGTTTAGGGAGATGACATCTTTTGTAGCGTAGAATTATTATAATTTATACTCTAGGCTAGAGGTTCAGCTGCTCCTAATGTGCTGTAGGTACCATGCCGCGGCAGCGGCCAGTCTCCGAACTAAGAAGGTAACCCAGGAGAGATGAAGAAACGGGACGAACAACAAAAAACACAAAACTAGTTTTTGTTTTTAACGCATTTAGAAAAGACGTATTTTGTTTCGGAAAGTGGCCGCTGCGATGACATATATCGCTAATCGCCAGGATTATCGTTCCTTATCCGCTCTAACTTTTTCTTTTACGTCGGCCGGGAAATCGATTGCTTTTACGGGCGTATGCCGCCACTCAGTTTTACCTATGTCCTACCTTACCTCCATCCGCCATAATTCTGCCAATACCAACCTTTATCTATAGGCTGTTAAGGCACGTAAATAAAAGGGTGCTACATCGGGCTTCATCTAAGTAGCAATGCTTGAGTGGTGCCGACTGGTATGACCGTACGTTCTTTACGGAGAAGGAAACAGCCGCACACAGAGGAAGAATGAACTTGGAAAGTGCCATATTTGCCGAAAAACGTGCTTCGTCACGAGTTTTCGTTGTCGTGGTTTCTCGAAAGAATGTGTACAAGGTACTTTGTCAGCTGCGGCCTCTCGCGATAATTGTAAATGGAAATAAGGGAACCCTAAAAAACAATAAACAAAACGTTATACGTAATTGACACAAAGGGAACTATTACGTCGGCGTTTGTAGCGCCATGAATATTGAAATCACATTTAATATTCGCGTAACGGTTTCAGTATGTCCGAAAAAAAAAAAAAAACCGAACAGAATATTGCGCAGAATTCTAAACGCGTGAAAAGAAAAAGTTTCACACTAATTTCTCAAATGGACGAACCACGCGGGATGATTTCCCACTCAGAAATCGCGAACATTCCTCTAAAAGAACCGTATCCGCGATTTCAACACGAAATCTTGCACCGCTCGGCTAGGTTTTCGAAAATGACGCAAAGCTATTTCGCGACAAGTAATTTCGGCCCGATTTTGGTTTCGATTTTTTCTTTTTTGCTCGGTTCACCAGGTTCAGACGAGCGGTGCGGATGGCAGCAGCGACCCCAAAATTCCTTTAGGAGAGCATCTGACAGAATACGAGCCTCTACGACGATCAGTTTGCTCGAGACAAAACCAAAATCTCACCTCCGCGAAGACGCACCAAGCGCAGCGGGGTAACTTGGCCAACCGGAAGTCGAGCCTTCGGCCTCGCGCCGTCAAGAGCAGAAGCGCTTCACGTCACTCGCGCGCGAAGCCACATCTTGTTCGCTTCGCGCTACACTGTCGCTGATCGGGTGCAGCGATCCAAACGAAACTGGGATCAAAATGAGCGGCGCCCAGATTTGCCTCGCGTGCACGGAAGCTCTTGGCACGCAGCCGAAAGCAGTCGGTTAAGCTGCGCCGACGGCCCGGTGTTCCGAAAGATGCGCTTCAGGGACACTTAAGCGTTGTCGAGGATCGTCTGCGTTGCTGGCTGTCGGCAGTTTTCGCCGGCGGGCCCATCGAGCATCCCCTGAGGTGGTACAAACGAACAGCGCGGGAACCAGTACAAAGTGAAAGGCGTTTCGTCGTGCCGCGACTGTTAGCCGTGGTGAAATGTTCCCAGCCTTTAGACACCCTTACTAAGAACTGAAGACGGTGCATCGACGAGACTGTCGTGAACAGCGCGCCCGCCCGGCTCTCGGGAAAACAAAATGGCGGCTCCCACGAGCCGCAGGTAGAGCGGGCTGGGGAGGCGCGATGATCACTCATTGCGGAAAACCGCCGTTTCGCGAGTCAGCCAATCACAGCGGGTACACCGTCTGTAAGTCCGCAGCCAGCGCTCAAGTCGCAACCACTCTTCCATCGCGTGCTCAGTTTGCCGCACTCGCTCGTAGACTCCCGCCCGCTCAACACACGATAAAACACCTTAAGGATATAAATGGCTCTTCCAGAAACTCGAAGCTATACACTTTTAACACCCTTATTTCTAGCAATACAATCTCTGGAACCTCAAAGTAGAGTACTTTTGCATAGGACACCCTTCATTATTGAAGGACGAAATGGGAGCTTCCGCGGAAAAGGGTGTAAGCGACCTGACACCCGCTTCAAAGAGCTTTAGGAGAGGTTGTGTTAGCCACTATATCGAATAATTATAGAGCATAGTAATGCGTTTTACTTCGAAATACATTCCTTTAGGTATGAAATATTACTTTTTTATGTGAAATATAGACAAGAACCAAGAAACGTACTTGCAACCTTTGTCATTGCGAAGGCGGTCATCCGCGAATGTCCTTCAACTGTCAAGTGGTGGTGGAGCAGGCAACAGAGTCGGGGTTCCGGTCTCGTGCCTGCCTCGTTGCGTCTACGTTACCGTTTCTGTGCAGCTGTGCACATGCATCTGCTGCTTTTCGTTAGGATTATTTGTGGCTCGTAAAAATCATCTCTAAGATGCCGCGAAGGTCGCCCTGTTTTAGCGTCAGCACCCCATGGATGAACTCCCTTAAGTCACACGGCTGATACGTCCTACAAAAGACAGTCTGCAGAAACTGCCTGATGTTCTTCCTTTATTACACTGGTCTTACAAAAAATCTCTGCAGACATGCCAGAAGCATACACTTTAGGCTGTTAGCCATGGGATGAGCAGATCCACACTCTTCATGCCCTGGTCCCACTAGACCGACAAACAACTGACACCGACCAGAGCCGTATATGGGGAGCATTTGAAGAGACTATGATCTTGCCGCTGTAACGCCTCCCTCCCGAGTTAGCCAATCAGCCCGCGGCGCAGAGTGAGAGGCGTGAGCGCATGCGCGTGAACTTGGAGCTGCTCCTAGCTGAGCGGGGAGGGCCGCCATTATCATTCATTCGCCCGGCGGAATGCATGGGATCGACATCTAAATTTCGGTTCTCTCAATTTATTTGGCAGGCTCTGGCAAGAAAATGATATATAGGGTTATTCCTCGGTGACTTAAAAAAGCTGACGAATGAAATTTCTCCAGGTTTCAAACTTTGATTCAGGCGAAAAAGAAATGAGACCGTAGCAGACGACGCGTAGCCCCAACAGTGCTCTGCGCCGACAGCGTTGCGTCAAAATGGCGGTCGTTTCCTCTTTGCCAGAGCCGTATATGTAGAGAGTTTGGCCATTTGTTGGGAAGTATAGGAGATAAATGAGGAGGCGCCATTGGCCGAAAGCGGGCTGGGCGTGTTCCAGGGCGTCTTCAGAAATTCGAATGTGGCCAACCAGAAGCCGGAAATAATACCCTGGCGGTGGTCGCGAGAAACAAACCTGATAAGTGCATCGGAGTAACTCTCAGTGACTGAAAATATGGTGCACGTGATGTTTCAATCCCGGTCATCCAACATCATGGTGGAAAAGTGCGACTAGTGGAACGATCGACATAATACGTACGCCAAGCGCCGAGGGCCGGGAATCTGCATTCCGAGCGGTCACACTCTGTGCGAGCAAAACAGAGTTGAGCGCCGCATTCGTTTCTTACATCTTTCTGCATGATCATGATCGAAACATCACGTGCACCCTATTTTCAACCATGAAGGGACTCGGGCACAAGGGTGTCAAAGTTTCTAGTGTAGAAGTGCAGGGTGGCTTCGACTAAATGTAATACTCCACTCTGGAAGCCGTAGGTATAGCGCTGTTCATGCCCACGTGCTCCTCGCACCTCGCCAGAAAGCCCATCCTGTAGCAGTTAGGAAAGTCAATGTCCCGTGACGGAACAAATAGTCCTTGTCGTGGAAAGGAGTCCTCATTCTCTGAGCGTAACTCACGAGGGATTCGGAATTTGTTGTGCACCGGACCTCAGCTTGGTTGGTCGGACCACAGGGGCCGCCAAAATATGATTGTGACAGCAGCGCTGCCCCTGGGCCGGTTTGCTGGTGAATGTGTTTGTATCCTTAGGCGCTTAAAATAGCCACAAGAGGGATCTTGAGATCACGTGACGGGTTCCGCGGGTCAAAAAACTGGAAGCATCTAGCGTTCCAGGCAAATAGCTACCGTAGGTTCGTTCTCGCTGCGCAGACAGAGGTTGAACCGGCTCGAACATTGAGTGAGTTAAATGGCATATTTGTACTTAAGGAAGGGTGTGTTAAGCTTGTATTAAGCAAAATAAGCAGTCCTGTGACAATTCACATTACAGTCGCAGTACGATAGCTTCGACAAGTCAAGACGAGGTCATTGGGCATGGGGGTCGCGTTCACGCACTGTGGGGTACGTAAACTAAAGCGTTCGGAACAAAAGACACATGTAACCAATTTGTTACAAACGCTTTTTTTTTTATCGGGAGCGCGTAAACGTTTGTCTCCCGGCACGAGCTCTTGGCATTGACAGGGTTACGACGGCATTTTGTTATCGACAGTTGTTCTTCCAGAGAGCGCTTGCAGTGGGCATCGTGTACTACAGAAACTCTAAGTATAGAGCGGGTTCTTGGCGCTGTCTAGAACTAACGTAGCTAATGTTCTGTTTCACCTGTACCACGAGTGTTTTGAAAACAAAACTCTTCAGCCCTCCTTTTCGTTTACACACTGTTCTAAGTCCCAAAAGTGATGATCCAATCAAACTTTGTAACGTGGAGAATTACAGGCCGATCACTTTAGCTAATGTGAACTATAAAATTTTAATGGAGATTCTCGCGAAAAGAATTCGAAACATAATTACGACTGCGGCGGGAGAACACCAAACATGTCGTATTCAAGGGCGCACGATACTGACCAATATCCACGTAGCTCGAAGTGAGTTACAGATATGCGATACTGATTTCCGGAAGATTGCAATGCTACAAATGGATCTAGAAAAATTATTCGATCGAGTTTCACACGATGTTCTCTTTCGCATTTTGGACCACATTGGTGTTGGTAAAATTATTCATGAAGGAGTAAAGATGGCGTATAAAGACTCTACGACTAGCCTAGAAATTAACAACCATGTAACCGAGAGTATCCTCGTTATCGGTTCGGCCATGCTGCCAACTTTCCCCACTGTTGTTTGCCATCTTTCATGAACCCCTCTGTATTGGCGTTCAATAGAGTCCTAAGATCAAGTGGTTTCACCGGAGTGTGAAGTATACGGGCAGTGTATACGGGCGATGTTGTTGTTTTTTTGCAATGACCGCGAGAGTGTAGCCGCGACTGTTCAGCTCACGGGAAAGTTATGTGCTGAATCCGCCTGCGCCGTAAACTGGTCGAAATATCAGGGACTGTGGCAAGGACGATGGGACAGGACTCCACCTGTGTACGAAAATGATCGGTTATCTAGATATAGTACCCGGGGTTTACCTGGACGTACCCCTAAACAACTACCGCGACAGTGGAGAACTTTGGAAAACGGAAGCTGAAATGAGTGCCAAAGCCACAAAGTGTGGTGGTCAAGATTTTTCTATTTTTGCGAGGGTCATGGTGTGCAATATTTTCTTTACTGCTCAAATTTGGTACCTGTGTCAAGTTTCGCACTGTTCTCGAAGTCATTTGCAGCGTATGCATCGAGTGCTTGCTTTATTCGTATGGAACTCTACCTGTCAAAGGACTAGGCGCGATAATCTCTTTCGTCGCATGAAGTCCGGTGGCCTTATACCCTATTTACACGAGCGCTCAACGATAGTTCAGCCAACGATCGTTGGCTTCTCCCAACTGTCTTTGAGCTCAACTACGTTTTCTGGTGTTAGGCGGCACATAACGAACAACCTCAAATACAGGTCCCAGTTGAAACCGAAAGGAAACCAGAACTGATGTCACATTACCTTTTTTCTTAAAAAAAAAGTGACGCAAATTAATTATATGCACAGTTTGCATTCTGTAAAAACGTTTACCACAAAATGCAAGAAACTTCTGTTTTTGTTTTATTTTTAGAGTAAAGAAACCATAATCAGAACGTTTTATACGAATTCTAGCAAGATAGACTTAACGAAAGTTTTATCGGCAGCGACATCACAATGGCCGCGCTCGCCGAGTTTGGGTATGGAGGGAGAAAGAGAAAGGCGTGATGATCGCTTGCGAAACTGACTCAAGGATTGAGCATGCGGAGCCGTGGCGGGTGACAGCGGGGCGGAGAGCCATCGATAAGTGGACAGCAGCGCCACCTTGCACTGCAGCGAAGGTGAAAGAAGATGTACATCGAGGGGCTTCACGAGCCCTCCATAGCTTCACTGCAGCGTCGAGCTTAATGTGCCGCGCCCAATTTCGTTACAGCTAGCAAGCAGCGACGAAAACACGTGGCTGCGAGACATGGGTATGTATCCTCGAGATCCGCAGGCAGCTAGGCGGCGTTGTTTGGTGTCCAAAAAGAATTCGAAAGATTCGGAACAGAGGAGCGGGCTATACTTGGCGCTGTCAAATGTTAAGAAACAATGTGATCCGTAAGCGAGCTGCATTGTGAGGAAATATTCATTATGCGGCACTTCACGAGCGTGATCAACGAGGAAGACATTTTCTTCTTTATTGTTCACAGTGCTGTGAGGCGCCGTATTGGTGCTGCTCCGGGCCATAGCCTCCTTTATACTGAGGCTATGTCCGCGGGCCGTATCAGATCAAGGCTATTTTTTATTAGAAAATAAAGGTGAAATCAGGTTGAGAGGAAATTCAAAACCTCACTAAAGACAGAAAGAGAGTGGGAGAGAGAGAGCAGAAGGACATGAAAGCAACCGGCAAAATTTTATCCCGAAACGTTTGCGACATTACTGATAGAAAGTGTCTTCCTAAAACAATATTGGACTTAAAATGTTACAACGATTCGGCTGGAAATATGATACGACGTATTTGGCAGTTAAACGTAGAGGAGGACGCTTAAGCATCGACTTTAAGAGTGGAACGCGAGAGCTAAATATAAACCCCCGCTCGTCCCCAAGCCGTTCAAAAGCTCTGCCACACGAAAGCATCTGACGCGAGATCTTGTTGAAGGCCTGTTTCCTGTCCCACTGTATCGCTTTTTGTTCTCTGACAGTACTGACCGTGATGTGCTTTCTTGTGTGAAAAAAAAAATGCTAGACCCGGAATCTGTGAGATGACACGGTTAGCAAAAAAGGGCATGAATTTGTACCATGAGGCGGGGATCGTTTTTTGTGCAAAATACCGGAGACCGTGGAGTACGTTTTCCTGGGCTGCTAGCATGCTATCTTGTTCTGGGATCTGAGACCTACCGCTCACGGCTCACGGGATACGCTCCGTGTCTGCGGAGGGGAGCCTTTCCCGTATGACCTCGTATCTTTACTGGGCCTCCATGACATTTGGAGATGTAGGATGCCAGTTCGTCATGCGGATCTGGATGTCCGTTCAGTACGGTATTATTTTCTCGAAAATGTGAACTCGATAGCAGCTGTGTACCAGAAGACATGCCTGGAACAGAAGTGGTGGCCTCTCAAAACCTTCCAGGCGGCGTGTTATCGTCATCTTCACTAACGTCGTCTTTGCTCAATATAATATTGTACATGCTCAAGTGAATTGTATCGTGCATTGTGATTGTTTCTTTACTGTCAAAATATAGCAATAAAGAAAGAAAAAACTTAAAGCCGTTTACAACTCCCTGTAACGCCGAATTAGAGCGCAGCTCTTGAGGAGGAGGAGGGAACGGTACAGGGGGGTGACGTGACCTCGGGGGGGGAGGGGTCACGTCACCTGGGGGTCACGAGACCCCCCAATGACGTTATCAGTGACGTCACTGATGACGTCATCAGTGAAGATGACGACGACGATGCGGATACCGATGACGTCACCAGTGACGTCACTGATGACGTCATCAGTGATGATGACGATGACGATGCGGATGCCGATGACGTCATCAGTGACGTCACTGGTAACGTCATCAGTGACGTCACTGATGACGTCATCAGTGACGTCGCGCGTCCCATAATGCACCGCGCGGTTACGCCGACGGCGACGCCGACGGCGACGCCGCTCAAGCCGGAAACGGGCGCCTAAGAGCTGCGCACTAAAACGTGTCTGCGTGACCTAGTAGGTATTGCGTCTAGCTCGCAACCGAAGGGTCGTGGCTTTGATCCCGCTCCGCCTACAGTTCTTCGAATTTGTTCCTTTACTGCAAATGTTCCCGTCCCACCGAAGCCGACGCCTGCGCCGATACCGACGCCGGATTTTCTGCGATACGAGCTCCTAAACCCTATCGCGTTAAAAATAAGGACGTTTCCGACTTAGTTTAACTTGCCGTTTTATAGGATATTCACGTTAGAATAAAAAAAAAAAAACAGACATAAAGACGAACTTGCAAGGCACACCGACGAAAGAACATGCGTGTGTACGCCGTTTTGAGCAACTTTTCCCATGTCCAAAATTCTGGGTTCAAAGGACTTAGATACAGGGCCCCCACTTTGGAAACGGGGAGTTCCCTAAAACAACGCGAGAGGGTGCCTGCTTTTCCAGTTTAACCGCTCGCATTACTCAAAGCGATCTTTCTGTACGGGAAGCTGTATATTGCGCAACATGTTAATGAGATGTTTTTTTCATGCGGCGATAGAGGAAGCAGGTACGTGTGATCCATGCGCAGAGGCTTAGTGACGTCACGGCTCCGAACTCTGATTGGGAGACATATTGACTGGAGGCAGGGCAATTCTTTCGCCTCTAATCAGAGCTAGCAATTTCGGTCAGGGCGCCGAGTTCGGCGTCGTCTGCTAGCTGCTCTTCTGCCTTTTCTACAGCTTTCCGAAATACACCGTTTTTGTTTCGTACGAGGAGTCAACTCTCGATAAAAGGGAAAGGAAGTAGCTCAAAGAGTACGTACTTTTTGTCAAAGTGCCACTGACAGGCGCGCTACCAAAAAAAAAAAAAAAAAAAGCCGCGGCCGAGATGTTGGCTGCCCAACGAAGCCTGTGCTGAATACAAGCTGCGTCATACACGTGGTCACGTCGTCCCACATTTTCTCTCTCTCTCTTACGCGCGGGGAGACTCCTCACTTTTTCGTAGCTTCCCTTCTCGTTATACGCGGAGGGACGCGATTCGGTCGATTTGCTTACCGCATAGGCAGGGCGCAAAGCTAGCATTCGGTAATAAGTGGCATTTTTATATCTTCCATTCTCAAGGTAACCGCGTCCTGGCGCTTCGTAGCGAATTTCTTGGAAGCTCGTTTTTGTTTGCCTCCCTATTGTGGCCATTGCCTCGTGGCGACCAGCAACATTCGCAGAACATGTCGAGTGCGTATAGTTTAATGTTTCGCTTTCACCTGCCGAGTGAGGAGTCACGATATGATTTCTTCGGCGTGACGCGAGACAAGGAGCCTCACCATTCTAGAAAGAAGTCTATAATTACAAAAGGAAAGCAAAAAAAAAAGAAATAAATAACCTTTACAAAGCAATGAACAACAAAATCAAATGCTCATTTCGTTAGGATAAGGTCCACGAGTGCTACAAATACTTTGTCTAAGCTCGTTTCTTAAATCCTGTATTAATATCTAAATTCATCTATGTTTCTCAGAGTCTTGGTAGAGTTATACTGAAAAACAGCGCGAATAACACACGGACAAGAAGAGAACACACAGGACGAGGCGCTGACTATCAACTATCTATTCAGAAGACATACAGACAAATTCACGCGAGGACTGCTTCTTCTTTCTCCTCTTCCACCACTCATTCGCCATAAGCGCGCAACATTATAAATCTTATCAAATTAAAACACACCAGCACATTAAAACACACCAGTAAAGGTATACGACATTACGTCTTCTTCCTCCTTTCTTCTTTCTTCGATCTTCAATCTCGATCTTCAATGCTCTGGTCAACCCATGTCCAAAAAAACTATCTCACTGTCCACTAGGTGCCTTAATTTGCATTAATCGCTGTTTACGTGTGCAAGGCCAGGGCGGCATCGTGGTATGCAAGATTATCTATGTGCCCACCAGAATTACAAGCTGTCTCCGGTTGGTTGGTTCCGTCGCCGGTCATTCGAGGAGAATGTGCCGTGTTTTAATATCCGAGTGGTGGCATCAAGTTCGCTTCTTCAAGGACTGTCTTCGGGTGGCATGTACCAACAAGGCACGGCATCCTCGAGATTTCCGCTTGTATCAAGAATGGACTAAGATCTCCGTCCAGACCACTGAGTGCCTTTGGAACACAGTCCGCCTCACGCTACCTCCCAAGAAGAATACGCCCAGTAACGAAGGCAAGATATTGATCCTTGGAGCGCTGTCGGTTCCAGAGGTGCACCAAGATCTCTTAAAAAAAAAAAAAAAGACCGAAGTTTTGCTTTGAGCCGCGGGGTTGGACCGGGTGGATAAACTAGTTTTATCACGGTCAGTGTCACGGCGGGTCGCGGAAGAACAAAGGCCTAGATGCATCGCGGAGTGTGTGGGGATTTTGTCAAAAAACGAAGGGAAGCCCCCTAGAAGCAGAAATGTAGAGCCGGTTATCGAATATCTGACAAGTAATGGGTTACGTATTCTGTTGTCCGACATAGAGTTTTTTTTGTTATTCTGCCGGAAGGTAATTTTGACGAAGAGGCTAACGCAGCTATACAAAAGAACTTTAGGCAGGTCACGGAACAGCCAGCAAAGGTTAAAGCTCAAGCCTTGAAGCTTCTAAGTAGCTTAAACCTGGGAAAGGTCTTAGCTGAAGCAAAGAAAACGAAAAACCTAATGTTAGAGGGTTTGTTTTACCGCGAAGACGCATAAACCAGAAATATCATTTCGCACAGTAGTGTCGGAGCGAGATTGCTGGGCAGTTTCAGGATATCTGCAAGCCCACCTCAACTCACTGCAGATTGATGACCCTTTTAACATTTCAAACTCATTGTCTGTTATAAAATTCTTAAAAGACAACAATCCCGAAGGACAGTGGCGTACCAACTTGTTTTTGAGTGAGGGGGCAAATCAGACACCCCCCCCCCCCCCTGAGCCGGGGGGGGGGGGGGGGGGCGGTGCTCTTGGTACCCCTCGGCGCCTCCGGGCAGTGTTTGCCCTGCCCAGTGGCGGCTGTTTCGGGGGGGAGGGGGGGGGGCAAAACACATGCCTTGCCCCCCCACTCTGAAAACTGGAGGGGCAAGCGCCCCCCTTGCCCCCCCCCCCCCCCCCGGTTGGTACGCCCATGCCGAAGGATGTAGCGCATTTAGCATAGATGTCGAATATTTGTATTACTGTATGCCCCACGATGAGCTCACAAAGAGCGTAAAAGAATGCATTTTGAACGCAACGATGAAACGAGGTTTAGGACTAAAAGTGGAGTCTCAGTAGAAGGGTTCCTTGAGCTTTTGTTTATGTATCTAAAATCCACGTTTATCGATTGGCAGGATAACGTATATGTTCAAAAGTCAGGTGTATGTATAGGTTCAAGAGTGGCCCCTATGCTGAGCAGTATATTTCTAGGTAAAGTTGATAGGGCCCTTGAGCACAGGCTGGCGAAAAACACCAAAAAAGTTGTTAGATATGTAGATGATTACTTGGTTTTCGTAGAGAAAAATTATTTAGGTCGAACAATGAGGGAAGTGTTAAGGACGTTCGCGGAGGAAGGGTCAGGACTTCACTTCACCTCCGAGACTCCTAAGGAGTACAAAATCCAGTTTTTAGATATCCTAGTCGACGTGAAAGAAGATCATGTATGCTGAATGCACCACCCCAGATCCATGAAGAAATTACCAGACTATCGTTCGGCACACTCAAGGCTCGTGAAAAATGGTATTTCGTATTCTTGCTTACATTCAGCGTTGACAAAAACCTATTTTCATAAGATGAAAGAAAGCTTCGCAGCGCAGGTCGCGTGACTCAGGGACTCTAATTTTCCTCACTCAGTTATTACTTTAGCTTTTGACAAGGTGACTCGGTACATCAAGATTGATTCCATAAAACCCGACAATAAAAAAAAGCCAAGATAGACAAAAAGAACGTCGCCGTTGTTCCTTATATCCATCGCCTTTCACACGGGTTAAAGAGAGTCCGTTCGAGGTATGGGGTCAACGTATTTTTTCCAGCGCGTAACAAACTGAGCAGGATTATAAACGTGGTTAGCAAGCGTGCTGGCAAAAAAAGTAAGCCAGGACTTATTGGATGTCGCTTCAAGCATGGCATGAAGTTCGTGTCCTGTGCCAATGCGGTCACTCATATATAGGTCAGACGGGGCGTTGCCTCAACATTCGTCTACGCGAACACCATAGTTCATTAAAAGGTAGCTCGTACTCCCATTTAGCTGTCCACTGCCGTGATTATAGATGGGAGCCAAGATTTAGGGACACAAAAGTGCTGTATAAACACAAAGATCAGCTATCGAGGGAGTTAGTAGAAGCTTACCATATAGCGAAACGAAAACCCGGGTGCCTGAGCCATTAACCTAGTGGACAGTGAGATAGTTTTTTTTTGACATGGGTTGACTATACTTCGTTTCACCTTATCTGCGAGCGAAGCCAAAGCTAGAAGCGCGAGACCAGCGCTTTTTGCGTTTCTCCCCAGCTCGCGCGCTCGAGCAAAGCCTGAACGCACGTAGCTTTCGTGCTCGCGCTTCCAGCTTTGCCTTCGCTCGCACATAAGGTGAAACGAAGTATAGAGCATTGAAGATCGATATTGAAGATCGAAGAATGAAGAAAGGAGGAAGAAGACGCGATGTCTTATAGACCCTTTTCATGGCAAACACCACCAGGAGTTGTTCTAGTCTTTGACGTCCCAGAGAACTTCCGGTTCATAAAAAGTATGAACAAAGCCCACCCTAACACCGCTGTTTGAAATGTTGATGAAACGTTTAACCACCAATTCTCCAGGTGAACTCCAAAAGAACGCAGAACCCCCAGATATGATAAATATTTTCGAATACTCTTGTAAACCAACTTGCCTCCTCCAAGACGTTAAATTGACCAGCCGAGGGCCCTCGTTAAATCTCCAACTTTGATGTGCGTGTAGCGTTTATGCTTTCTAGCACTGGCGACATAGGCAAGCTCGACATACTTTCAAAGACGGAGCGACCGGAAGTTGCTTGGGACGCAGGAGGCAGTTCATGTTTGTAAACATGAAAAGGGTCTATACCTCTGATGTTGCGCGCTTATGGCGAATGACTGGTGTAAGAGGAAAAAGAAGAAGCAGTCCTCGCGTGAATTTCTGTGTATGTCTTCTGAATAGATAGTTGATAGTCAGCACCTCGTCCTGTGTGTTCTCTTCTTGTCCGTATGTTATTCGCGCTGTTTTTCAATATGGATTCATACCAACTAGCCCAACTTTCCATCCTAGTAAGGTGGTAGAGTTAGTTTAGTAATGTGGAGGCCGCGATCCCTAATTAATATTTCTTCAATAAAGGTCTCCGAGTGACGAGTATACGTGTGCTAGAGTTTCCGAACAACCGACTCCCCAGAACTGCTTAACAACCGGCCCGCCTCAAGACATCAATAATAGTTAATGACGAATACTATTAAATTAGGGGGACGCGGGATTGCATTTACGCAACAGCATATGCCAGTGCTGGAGCCGAACATTCTCGCGGGGGTGTTTTCACGCTATCGCTCGTTGACGAACAATGGAGCTTGAGACAGCGGAGAAGGTGTGGAGGGGGGATCGGTACGATGTGGCGCGGCACTAAACGCGCGTCCTTTTTTACGAGAAAGGCGATCCAGTGCAGCTGTGTTTTCTCCGGCCGTCTAGCGTGCAGCACCGAAATAGCGGACACGCTGAGTGCTCATTGGGGCATGCGAGGCGAAGGACGAGGCCAGAGGCTGCTGCATGTGTTCGACGATATCGCGTTACGGGAGAGACGGCTTCGACACTTCGGTCGTTTGCATGGAGTCTGTCAAGATAGGCCAATCGTGTTCTCACTTAAAAATAATCCACGCAGAAACAAACGCCCCGACACAGTCCGAAGGTAGAGGTAGTGCCAGACATAAGTTGCAAGTTTCATAATTTAACAGGATCTGATTCAAAGCTTAAAACGAATTTAGCAAATGTTTCATTATAACTTTTCTTTAATGTCAATTTTTTTTTCGCGGTTTTGTTTACGCGGGTTTTTTTTTTTTTTTTGGCCACCACTTTTCGATGAACTCCCAAGTCGATTCTAGCTACTGAATTAGATAACGTTAGATTCGCCAACCATGACACACGATCCCAACTGATGGCTGTACATTCGTACAAAGTCCGAGTTCTCGGCGATGCGTAACGCGATTTTCGCGCTGAGAAAAACCGGGTTAGCCTACCATTGTTGGGGGATTTTAGGATATTTATTTACCTATTCAAAAAATTCTTCGAGGCCCTCCAAAGCAGAATACTAAATGAGGGCAATATGAATAGACATGAAAATACTAAATCAAGTGTTTCTGAGCAAGACATAAAAATATACACAAAAAAAGCAAAAAAAAAAACGATATTAGCAAAGGACAAATTACACAAAACTTATACGTGTTATTTTTTCATCGTGGACAGTTACTCGGAGTCATACTAAAATACACAAGAAAAAAAAAAAAAAAAAAAAACAGCGCAAAGAGAGTGAAATTTTGAAACACAGCTGTGTTCTGCGACTTCACTCTGTATCCTCCCTTCTCGATTTTCTCTTATCTCAGTTTTTGTTTTTTCAGCATGACCGTGCACTTGCTCACCTGACCAATAGCTCTCACTCGAGTACTCGAGGTGAAACTCTCTGGTTAGGTTATTTGGTAATCCTCTCAATCTCGGAACTATTATTGGCAAGTTATGAAGAGGGAAACAGCGACAAAAGTACGGAGGGCAAAGAACGAGGAACCCACAGACCGAGCGCCGACTGACAACTGGTTTATTTCTGGAAAACCACCTACCGGCATGAGATCACACACAGACAAACATACGTTGGACCATCGCCTAAGGGCAAGTGTCAAAGCTCTCCAATAACGCGATTTTTTTATCGAAGAGCGCAATCGAGGGAGCTCTGACGCACTCATCCTTATACTTAGAAATGTAATAAACCTGGAATATTTAAGTATAAGGTAGTATAAGGATGACTGCGTCAGTGCTCTCTCGATTGCGCTCTTCGATAAAAAAATCGCGTTATTGGAGACCTGTGACACGTGCCCTTAAGCGATGGTCCAATGTATGTTTGTCTCGTGTTTTTACGCCGGTAGCTGGTTTTCCAGAAATAAACCAGTTGCTAGTCAGCGCTCGGTCTGTGTGTTCCATGTTCTTTGTCCTCCGTACTTTCGGCGCTGTTTCCCTCTCATAACTATGCATAACCAGCTAGCCCAACTTTCAACGGTGCTATTGGAAGGATTAGGTTAGAAATTACTATATAAATGCTGGGAAGAACACAAAAATAGAAAAAACGGACAAGAGGATTTTCCATGGGCAATCGTCTTGTCCGTGGTAAATCGTCTTCCCATGGTGAATCGTCTTGTTCGTTTTTGTAATGTTGTGTTCTCTCAGTATTTATATTATCCTTACCAACACGCTCTCCATTCCAAGTAGAAATTACATTTTTACCGATTACTTTTAGAAGTGAGAGCAACATTTGCGACTTGTCGTGTTGTTTTGTATGTTTTCTTAATAGACAAAACACTTGACATTAGTAGAATTTGTTGATATGTTTTTTTCCGGACAATTTGAGATTTCTCTTTCAGCTATTTTTTTTATGGGTCACTTAAAACAATTATCTTGCTAGCGCTGACGTCTCGCAGCTGTTAACCTTATGCAAATCTTACAAAAATCCTATATTTTTAAGTAAGAAAATATTGGAGGATCTTTTTTAGGCATTTTAAACCTCTGTGTAATAATGCTAAGCAAGGTATTCTGGAAAATATTACTAAACTGACCTTAAAAACGCGTAACCTAATCTACTAAGCTGAAATTCGTACGCAATTTTATGATGTGCACAGTTATAAAACTTATAAAAATGCACACGTGAGTTTGCACCTACTCTTATTAACCCAAATACAAAAACAAAACAAGTCAGAGCGGATTTTTGGCGTGTAAGTGGAGTTCGTGGATTCTAGTCTTCTTTATTTGCCGTGGTGAATAATGTAAAAATACGTCGTTTCCTTGTATGTACTGACAATAGCAATCATTAAACATCAAATCCAAGCCCACGACAAAAAAAAAATCTTGTTTTGTTTCATTAGCGTTGATGCGAAACATGCCAGATGTTGTCAGCGAGGAATCGATTTGAACTGTACCACGACCAATGAAGAGGAAAAAAACGAAACGACCTCGAGTGGCTCTCAGGTTTCTGTTCGTTGATTCGTAATTATATTCGCCGTCAGGCGGATGTTAGTTCCCTCGGTGTTTTTGCAGCAAGAACTCAAGAACTCAATCAGATTCTAACAAAAAAAAAAAAAAAACTCGCCATGCCCGCAAAAGAGAATAGAAAGGGCGGGGAAGCCTCGACTTTATGATTTGTCTTAATTTTCAACCTTTGTTAAATATCTGGCTAGCAGTATTCTCGTCGTAGTGTGTCCCAGGATATCAACTGATGGCGGCAGTGTGCTCTTTGAAAATCAGAAGGCCCTTTTGAATCTGTGGCACTTTGTTTCTGCCTGACATGGGTTTTCGCCCTTTAGCACTTTGTTAAATATTGTCGAACTTTTGCTTCGAGACACTTGTAGGTCTCAAGCACGCAAAGCTGGGCTGTATGGGTACAGGGCTGCTGAACACCCTGAATTCGAAGAAGACCAAAAAGAACTGAAACTTTTTTTGCTTTCCCCGTGCTGCTAAAATGTATTTCTCCTGTGCCTGTGTAATGTGTTTAAGGAATATATTAGCATTTAAGAGAGCAGTATTTTTACTTTCTTGAGCATTATTTGAAGGTCGAAAAGTCATGCCAGGTTTTTTTAATTTATAAATATACTAGTCTTTTACTGCCACAGTTTTTTTTTTTTTTTTGATTGGGAGCTTTTTTACTAAATGTTGGATTTTTGATAGTCATTTTTATTACACAAGGAAAAAAGGACATTGAAAAGAGCTGTCTCTTGGTAAGATTATCTCCAAGTTTCCTTATTCTTGAATAAATATATAGGGTGCCTACAATATATTTTAGTGCTGTGAAACGTGCCAGGAAAATCTGGTCCTGCATGTAGAAAACTCAATTAACGTTTCACCGAATGTGAATTTTTCCTGCAGAAATTTCAAGGCGTAGCTCGCCTTCAGATGAAACATCAGACCAACAAAGTGTCCGGTGTCAATAGCAGTCATGTTTGCAGAGGACAGAGTTAGCGATGGTTGTAACTCCCTATAGGTACAACGAGCAGATGAAAAAGCGCCTTCTGCCTGCTGCACTTCGAAGAAATCGCGTCACAGTTGACAACCATTGCTAACCCTGTCGTCTGCAAACGTCCGCTGTTGGCCCTGGCAAGTTGGTCTCCTTTTTACAGAAGGGAGGCGAAATTCCTTACTATTTCAACAGGTAACATGCACCAATTTTTCGGGCTCGTTCCGCAGCACTAATAACCATCGGACACACCTATATAAGCTAATCATGTTAAATTTTGGCAAGTACTTCAGTACCAAGAGGGAAGTATTTTTTGTATACTTGCTTATGTGCAATTCTTTTTATTTCCAGTTTTGTGTAAACTCTAGGAAATGTCTGCGCGTCTACTTACCCGCAAGACACTCGAAGAGCCAATCTCTGTGATCTAGGAAATCAGCTCAGCAAACGATGAGGCGGAAAATCTGTGTAGACCTCAAAATGAAGTTTGCGCTGTGGCATTGCGCAATGCAAACATGATGCTTTGCATTGCGTAATGCCACAGCGCAGACTTCATTTGTATGTCTAAACGGATGTTCCGCCTCATCATTCGCTGAGCTGATTGCGTAGATCGCAGAGATTGGCTCTTTGAGTGTTTTGCGGGTAGGTAGACGCACAGGCATTTCTTAGAGTGTAGTTCCAGAATAAATATATTTCCACATGAAAGATCTCATTTTGTCTACAAATTGCTCGTGCAACGTTTTGCGTCAAACAGTGATGTTGGCTGTTAAAGCCTTCGTCTAAATTGTACGAGTGTTGTCCGCATATATGCAGTCTTCACGGGCATCATTACTATTTAGATTGGGGTAGGACATGATACTGCTTTTTTTGGAAACACTGGCTCGTTTTTTTTCCAAATAAAGGTGTGCTTCTTTTCAAATGTACTGCAATATTTACACCTTTTAGCTGTGAACGGGAGTGAAAGGTCTGAAGTTTGAATACATTCCTCTTCTGAAAAGTCGGTTTCTGCAACTTTTCATAAAAGATACCTTATAAAACAAGTCGCATAATTTGCCTTTTCAGAACAGGAAGCCATTCAATATTGCAAACCCTTCACTCCCACTCACAGCTAAAGGGTCTCCCTACTAGAAAATTCGTCTCTAAAAGTGTCCGAAATTCGTCCACAAAGAGATGAAAGTTACTTTCTTATTTTCAGCTCTAAAATCTAAAAATTGATCCTCAAAGGGACGAAATTACTCCCTCACATACTGAAAAATGCATCCACAAAGGAATGAAAGTTACTCCCTCGCTACTATCATAATAGTCCCCAAAGGTGTCAAAATTTATCCTTAAAGGGACGAAAGTTACTCCCCTAAATTCTATCAAATTGATCTCTTAAAGTGTCAATAATTGGTTCTCAAGGGACGAAAGTTACTCCCCCATCGCTATAAATATGATCCCTCTAAGTGGCAAATTAATCACCCAAAGGAACAAAAAGTTAGTCCCCAATCACAACGTTATCTCCCAATCATTGCACTGTTGATCCTCGAGTCAAAAGGATCAAACTTACTCCAAAAATTAATGGACACGACGGCGCTTAAGGGCCATATTAATCCAATGAACAGTTAAACTTAGTCCCTGATGCTCTGCTGTACGGATGCAAAAACACTCCTTGTTACATATCAAAAACTTCTACCTAAAGCAATAAATTTGCAAAGGGACTGAAATAAAGCGAGGGACTGAACCAGGGTTTTGCCGTTTTCTAGGAATCACTCTCAGTGACATCGATTTAGTCCTCCAAAAGACGAAATACTACTCCTTTTTGAAGAGTGTATACTTGTCTGCTCCACCACGCCGCAGCACAGACCGCCTCAGAGCCACGCCATCCGCACATCCGTGGATTTTGCTGAAGCCGGATCCAACACGGCCGCCCTGAAAGCACCATTGCGGTACTCGGCTCCGCAAGCGGAGCATATACAGTTACTTTAGCGCACACCAGCTCGGAGCACGTGGAGCGAAAGCTCGCGCTGCAGAGCCCAGGGATCCTGGGTTCAATTTTCGTCCCCGTTTCGATCTGGATGAGCATCGTACCGGCCTGCTGTCGTGTATCCCTAGTGCGTGGTGCACGTTAAAGACCTTAGGCTTACAGTTGTACTGCTCTGGCTAAATTTCTCATCTACAGCTGGGAGACAAGTCGCCCGTACTAGGCTGTATAAACATTCACATACCGAAATGTTGTTTCGTACATTTTCACTCAGAACACGTATCGTGTGTGGCTGAAATTAGGCCCGAGTGAGTTTGAAGAGCCATAGTTGCCAGCCGTAATATCATCACATATGAATTGTAGCGGCATCTGATAGAAATTTACCGAACTTGTCACAGACTTGCATAGGACAAAGAGCGAGGAAATGGATACGCGCAGAACCGTTTACACTGAGAAAGGTTGGCCTTCTTAAGGAGCTCCTGGCAACCACAGCAGCGTAGTCTGATAACCAGGGGATGACTACATACGTCCGCCAGTTTGGGGCTCTGGCTCATAGGAACTCCATGCGATTTCTCAGGAATAAGCAATACAACTTGTTACAGAAAAAATAAACAAAAAAATGAAAGCCGTTT